>JAJEJO010000744.1:146274-167916 GCA_020662805.1 Glaucomys volans
CTCAAAGAGACAACAAATATCATGGTAGAATCAATTAAACACTGCATGTGTTGCTGCAGATTGCTAAAGACCAGAGTAATGTGGAGAAGCACGCAGATGGAATTATAAGTACTATTAATCCTGTAGATGCAATATATCAACCTAGTCCCTTGGAACCTGTAATCAGCACAATGCCATCCCAGACTGTCTTACCACCAGAACCAGCTCAGTTGTGTAAATCAGAGCAGCGTCCGTCTTCCCTACCTGTTGGACCTGTATTAGCTACCTTGGGACATCATCAGACTCCAACACCAAATAGTACAGGCAGTGGGCATTCACCACCTAGTAGCAGTCTAACTTCTCCAAGTCATGTCAACTTGTCTCCAAATACAGTCCCAGAGTTCTCTTACTCTAGCAGTGAAGATGAATTCTATGATGCTGATGAATTCCATCAGAGTGGCTCATCCCCAAAGCGCTTAATAGATTCTTCTGAATCTGCCTCAGTCTTGACACACAGCAGTTCAGGAAATAGCCTAAAGTGCCCAGATACCACAGAATCACTGAATTCTTCCATGTCCAATGGGACAAGCAATGCTAACCTTTTTGATTCACATGACGACAGAGACGATGATGGGGAGGCAGGGTCAGTGGAGGAGCACAAGAGTGTTATCATGCACCTCTTGTCACAGGTTAGGCTTGGAATGGATCTCACTAAGGTAGTTCTTCCAACATTTATTCTTGAAAGAAGATCTCTTTTAGAAATGTATGCAGACTTTTTTGCACATCCGGACCTGTTTGTGAGCATTAGTGACCAGAAAGATCCCAGGGATCGAATGGTTCAGGTTGTGAAATGGTACCTCTCGGCCTTTCATGCAGGAAGGAAAGGATCAGTTGCCAAAAAGCCATACAACCCCATTTTGGGTGAGATCTTTCAGTGTCACTGGACATTACCAAATGACACCGAAGAGAACACAGAGCTAGTTTCAGAAGGACCAGTTCCCTGGGTTTCCAAAAACAGTGTAACATTCGTGGCTGAGCAGGTTTCCCATCATCCACCCATTTCAGCCTTTTATGATGAATGTTTTAACAAGAAAATCCAATTCAATGCTCATATCTGGACTAAATCAAAATTCCTTGGGATGTCAATTGGTGTGCACAACATAGGGCAAGGCTGTGTCTCATGTCTAGGCTATGATGAGCATTACATTCTCACATTCCCTAATGGTTATGGAAGGTCTATCCTTACAGTGCCCTGGGTGGAACTAGGAGGAGAATGCAATATTAATTGTTCCAAGACGGGTTATAGTGCAAATATTGTCTTCCACACTAAACCTTTCTATGGAGGCAAGAAACACAGAATTACTGCTGAGATTTTTTCTCCAAATGATAAGAAGTCTTTTTGCTCAATTGAAGGGGAATGGAATGGTGTAATGTATGCAAAATATGCAACAGGGGAAAATACAGTCTTTGTAGATACCAAGAAGTTGCCTATAATCAAGAAGAAAGTGAGGAAGTTGGAAGATCAGAATGAGTATGAGTCCTGCTGCCTTTGGAAGGATGTCACTTTCAATTTAAAAATCAGAGATATTGATGCAGCAACTGAAGCAAAGCACAGACTTGAAGAAAGACAAAGAGCAGAAGCCCGAGAAAGGAAAGAGAAGGAAATTCAGTGGGAGACAAGGTTATTCCATGAAGATGGAGAATGCTGGATTTATGATGAACCATTATTGAAACGTCTTGGTGCTGTGAAGCATTAGGTTGGGAAACACAAAAGTTTACACCCGATGACCAGGGCAAGTTGTCCTAATTAAGCAACAATCTTCCTTTGGGAGAACCTATCACTCCCTTCTTACTGCAGTGGTTCCTATCTCAGGGATACTGGACTTTCTGACGCAGATGAACAATTAAAGCTGGAAAAGCTTCCCTTTCTCTATGGCAGTTAAGATTTTGACTTCAGTCAAAACTTTAGGTTTTGAAACAAGATGTCTGCTCCTTTTCCAGACCCCATGCTTTGAAAAGTTTCACACTCTGTACTCTTGTTCTGCTGTTAAGACATGACATACAAACTCTTATTTCCTAGTTCATGTAATCTCTTGGGTTCTATATATACAAATATATACACATAAAAAATATACCTGATGGCAGATTTTTCATAAATATTACATCTATTGTAAATATTGGTTCCTCAGAGTTGTTTTAGAAAATTAGTGCAATGTATTAAAATCAAGTGTTAGGAAATTTCATGGTTTCACCTATGATAACTTTTATTTTGGAAATGAATTATTATTAAATTGTATCTAAACGTGGATTACAGTTGAATTATACTCAGTGCTTCTTAAGGCTTCATAAAGTAATTTTTCCAACCTTTAAAAAAAAAAAAAAGAATACAGGTAACAACAGGTGTTGGTGCGATGTGGGAAAGAGGGTACACTCATACATTGCTGGTGGGATTGCAAGTTGGTGCAGCCACTCTGTAAAGCAGTGTGGAGATTCCTTAGAAAACTTGGAATCGATCCACCATTTGACCCATCTATCCCACTCCTTGGCCTATACCCAAAGGACTTAAAATCAGATTACTACAGTGATGCAGCCACATCAATATTCATAGTTGCTCAATTCACAAAATCTAGATTGTGGAACAACCTCGATGCCCTTCAATAGATGAATGGATAAAGAAACTGTGGTATATATACACAATGGAATATTATTCAGCCTTAAAGAAGAATAAAATTATGGCATTTGTAGGTAAATGGATGATGTTGGAGACTGTCATGCTATGTGAGATTCGCCAATCCCAAAAATCCAAAGGCAGAATCATCTCTCAGATAAGTGAATGATGATGCATAATGTAGGGTGGAAGGGAGGCAAGAATGGAGGAAGGATAGATAGGATAGAGGGAAGGGAGGGGTGGGGTCGGGGTTGGGGGGGCAAGAATAATAACAGAATGAGACAGACATTATTGCCCTGTGTACATGTGTGAATGCACAGATGGTGTGACTCTACTCTGTGTACAACCAGAGAAAGAGCTGTACTCCATTTGTGTTCAATGGATCAAAATTAAATGAATAAATAAATAAATGAGAAATTATTAAAATGAATTAAAAAAAAACTAAGAATCCCATGCATAATAAAAGAGGGGAAGAGGAAGTCTGATATTATTGTTTGGTATTTATCCTTTTGGTATCCAGCAGTGTGCTAATAAATGAACTACTGTTTGTCTTTGTAGTTTATATATAATAATTTGAAAGTTTGGAAACTAATAATTAATCTCATTTTCTGCTTAATAGTTCAATAAATCACCTAATCTTCTCATATTGGCTAATAGAAAAAGAACAAAGTAATTGTGGACTGGATGTAAAGTTTTGATATATAATAGCTATGAAACAAGTGAATATTGAAATTCCAATTAATGTGATAATATGCAATTGCCAGAAAATGACAATAGCAAATATTTTTAAGCACGTCCTTGTTAAAGACTGTGGTAAACTCTAGATGCATATTTTCATTAATTTCTTGCAAAATATTGAATTTGCAAGCTTTTAATAGCATTTTAAAGGCCACAGAGAGTAAATATCACACTAGAATACAAAGTGTATGATGGAGCTAAGCCCCAAACCTTAGATAATATAGTTGCTTTTTAACTAGTGAGATGCAGGCAATGAATTTGTTGAAATATTCGAAATAATACTGGATTTACTTTGTAGGTTTGCTTTGGCAGATATACAAATTGTAGTCAGAGAATGTAAAAAGTTATTTTTACTAAATCTATAATAATTTCAGGTATAGGTGAACATTTTGTATATAAGCTTTTTAACAAATATGTACAGCATATATATAATATGTAATATATATGTATATATAATATGCAAGCATATTAAATATAATCTGTTAAAGAACTGTTTTCATTTTAAACTTCAGAGAGATAAAATAGTCAAGCTTGGTTTCCTTCCCAGAATATTTTGAAAATAGTAAAATTATGAAGATAAAGCTTTTTGTTAGGAGTATTCTAAAATAGCCTTTTGGTAATATGACTAAATCAGTGTATATTCTAAGAAAATATGTCCAAGTTGTTCAAATAGTACACAAAATATATGTATATAGTCTTTAACAAACTATATGAATAAGAAAGCATTTCATTTTCTATTTCAGGCCAACAAGATTAATCTTGTTTTGATTTGTGTGATGAGAACTAATGTTACCCTAAAGACACAGGACAGCAAATTTTCAGCAAATATTGGAATTTGTATATAGTTAAGTATAATTTTACAAGTCTTATCACGATTGATTCCTTTGCCTGAAAGGATGGTAAAAGTAGTTCACAGAACTTAAGGCTCATTCCTAAGATGGTTAAAGGCAATCAATTAAACCACAGGACATGTGGAAGTTAGGTTCATGAAGGGTAATAGCTAAACGCTCCCTAGGTTGTGTTTGATTGTGAACAAAGAGACCTGGGAAATCTTTGATTTCTTGTCCTCTCTCATTTTGCTGGTCTGAAACTTCAAACAAATAATTTAAAAGATCAAAGCAAATTCAGTAACACTTAATTTTGGCAGATATTATAACATAAGAGTAAAGTTAATAAACATCTAATCATCAAAATTACCATTAATAGCTTTTTAAATTTGGTTACTAACTAGCTACATTAAAAAAATCTGATTGAAAATGCACTAAACGTGAACATTTTATCAAATTCAAGTGGGGTATAGTAAATGTGGAAAAAGTTTAACTTTGTGATCACAGACAAAAAAATTAGAAGTATCAAGGAAAGGATTAGTTAGTATTTCTTAAATTTGATTTTAGTTTTGTGTGGTTTTCTTTCAAATGGATAAAAATATATTCAAAGAGCAATACTGATAATTCTCATTTGTTTTTATCAAGATAAAATTTTTTCTAGATAAATACAGAATTCCAGTTAGAGATGCACTTTATTCTGGTTTCAGTTAAAAATGCTTTGTTAATACAGAGTTAACAAGTTAACATGCATGTTTTTCCCCTTTATGTCATGAGTGGTACAACTGATGACATGCTAATTTATTAGTTTTAGAACTCTGCTAGAAGAAAAGCACTTCATAGAAGAGTGATTGCTTTTGGAAACGTAAGGAGTAACAGTTGAACAAGCAAACAGTGACAGATTATTCCCCTTAGAATAATGTTCATTTTCTGACTAGGAAGAATTGTGTAACATTAAAAATATTGAAATGAACCATTAGCATTCGGAAATTTGTATGATAGTTTGATTATGATATTATGACATTAAAATGATGCATAGACAAAGAAAGGATACTTGTGGATTATCACAACAGCAAATTTATAGGGTAAAGTAGGCCTGTGTGTTAGATATTATGTAATATTTTTACTTCATCTGTAGTCATCTAAAGTTTGTCACAAAATAAAACACAAGATCTTCCAGAAGCTCTTCTTAAACATATATTTGTGTAGAATACTATTCTACTTTATAAAACAAAGAGATTTTGTTATTCATTCATGTTGTTCTGAATAACAAAATCTATTTATTTTTTAAAAGTAGAATAGTATTCCCTTGCTGGGAGTGGTGGTGCCCACCTATAATCCCAGTTTGAGAGGCTGAAGCATGAGGAATCACAAGTTCAAAGACAACCTTGGCAACTTAGCAAGACTCTGTCTCAAAACAAACAAAAAAACAAGCAAACAAATAAAAATAAGACTGGAGATGTGGCTCAGTGCTTAAGGGTCCCCTGGGTTCAATCCCTGGTACCAAAAAAAAAACAAGTATTTCATTGCATATAGTTATAGGTGTTGTGTGTGTGTATACATTCATATCTAATTTTCTTTATCTATTCATCTGCTCATGGACACAGGTTGGTTCCATAACTTGGCTATTATGAATTGGAATATAATGAATGTGGGAGTGCAAAGCAGTCTTCAACATACTGTCTCAAATCTTTAGGGTTGATAATCAGAAGTAAGACTGCTGAATTATTTGCTAATTTTATTTGTAGCTTTCAAAGGAACCTCCATACTCTACTAATTTTCTCTCCTCCTGTCTACAAAGATTCTCTCTCTCTCTCTCTCTCTCTCTCTTTTGTTTTTTTATTTTTATTGGTAGGAGGGATTGAACTTAGGGGCACTTGACCACTGTGCCACATCCTGAGCCCTATTTTGTATTTTATTTAGAGACAGGGTCTCTGAGTTGCTTAGTGCCTCTCCATTGCTGAGGCTGGCTTTGAACTTGCAATCCTCGTGCCTCAGCCTCCAAAGTTGCTGGGATTATAGGTGTGTGCCACCTTGCCTTGCTAGATTCTCTTCTCCACGTCCCAAGAGTCATTTCTTATCTTGTTTCTCTTGATAATAGCCATTATGACAGGTGCAAAGTAGTTTCTCATTGCATTTTAATTTGCATTTGTCTTATGATTAATGATGTTAAATACTTTATCATTTATCTGTTGGCCATTTTTAAGTCTTCACTTAAGAAATGTCAATTCTGGTGCCTTGCCCATTTTGTTATTGGTTTTGTTACTTTCTTTTTGTATAGTTGTTGGAGTTTCTTACATGTTTTGTATATTAACCACTTGCCCCTTGTATGCCTTGCAAATATTTTCTCCCAAAAAGTTGTCTTCACACCTTTGTTTACTTCTGTGTGGAAAATTTTTACTTTTATTTATCTATATTTTTTTATCATTTTTTGCAGAACTGAGAATTTAACTCAGGGCACTCATCCACTGAACTGTATACATCCCCAGTCCCTTTATTTTTTATTGTGAAACAGTATCTTGCTAAATTTCTCAGGCTGGCCTTGAACTTGCAGTCCTCCCAAGGAGCTGCAATTGTAGACATGTGCTACTATTGCAGAAGCTTTTAATTTTATGTAATTAAATTTTATGTTTGCTCTTGTTGCCTGAGCTTTTGGTATGAAACCTAAGGAGTCATTGCCAAGTCAAACATTATATACTTTTCCCCTGTTTTCTTCTAGTAGTTTTACAGTGTTGAATGTTTTTGTATTTAATCCATTTTGAGTTGATTTTGGTGCTTTTTGCAGATCAGGATATCATTTTATTCTTCTATGTAGGGATGTTTCATTTTCCCCACATCATTTATAAGAGATGTTCTTTTCCAACACTGTCTGTTCTTGGTACCCTTGTTGAAAATCTATCAACTGTCCATGCTCAGGTTCATTTCTGGGCTCTCTCTTATGTTCCTAAGCTTGGAGTTGGAAAGAAAAAAAAACAAAAACATAATTTTTCCAACCAGACAAACTTTTAGGCTACTAATTTTTTCAACCGGAAATCTATAAAGAAGACTGTTTCTAAAGAAAAAGTCTTATCTATAATGGGACTACTTGCTGTCAGCATATTTCACCTAATATTAAATTCTTAAGAGGATGCTTCATCCTTAAAATCAAACCATTCTGATCATATCAGTCACATCTTATTACCTTAAATGACTATAGAATACCAACATTTGTGACTTGAATTACAATATGCAGACATTAAAAGCTATGTTTTAAAGTACATTAATTTAATTTTTCCAACAAAATGCATTGAATGTTTTTATCAGTTGGCAGAAAATTTCAGAACTGGGCATCTATATTCTTGAAGCACTTCCAGTGTCCATGGTAATTAATTTGAGAAGCAGACCCTTATCACATATTAGAATTTTTCTAAAACATTCTCATTTTGGGTAAATTAATTGCTGACTGATTCATGAAGTAAATGAGAAAGCATATCAGTTCAGCTCTTTGCTGTCTTTATGACTGATGTGACTCAGGGCTTTTTTGAGTAAGTTTCACACAATAGGAATACATTAAAAAAGGTTTTAAAAACATTTATAGCTACCATTTCACTCATATCTAAGTCTCCACTGTATATTATAAAGTTACGAAGCAATTATATACTAAACCCCAACTGCATTCAAAAGATACTCAGAGAAAGTTAGTAAAACCTCAATTAAGATAATGCTGTTTTCTCTAAGCCTCATTTACTTGAGATTACTGGTAAGAGAGATTCTTATTTGGAACTAAATTGTTAATCTAATTGTGCTAAACTAATAGACTCAGTACCACTATCAGTGATAGACTGTTAAATGTGAATTATGAATTTCATAATCTTTCCTTTTTAATTAATTTATTTACTCTTATACTGTGGATTGAATTCAGGAGCACTTTAACCCTGAGTTACTCTGCCAGTTCGTTTTACTTTGCATTTTGAGACAAGGTCTTGCTGTTACTGAGGGTCTTGCTAAGTTGCTGATGTCTCACTAAGTTGGTGAGACTGGACTTGATAAAGGGATCTTCCTGCCTCAATTTCTTGAGTTGTTGGGACTCTAGACATGTGCAATATCCTTCCCCTTAAACTTACATTCATAGTCTGATTTATATTGGTGCTTAAGTAATCATGGAAATGAATAAACATATATCCATTTATGTAAAAAACATTGTCAAAAGTTACTAAAAATGGCTGGGTGTGGTGGCTCATGCCTATAATTCCAGCAGCTCTAGAGGCTGAGGTAGGAAGATGGCAAGTTCAACATCAGTCTCTGCAAAAGTGAAGTACTAAGCAACTCGGTGAGACCCTGTCTCTAAACAAAATACAAAATAGGGCTGGAGATGTGGGTCAGTGGTGGAGTACCCCAGAGTTCAATCCCTGGTAAACCCCCCCAAAAATGAAAAAAAAAGTTACTAAAAATGATACCATTTTAGTGAAGAGTTTAAAAAACTTCATTAATAGGGTTTCTGAGTGGTGAGTTTCCAAAAGATTTTTCTCATTATTAGTATTTTCTAAATTAACCAATTGAGTGTATAAATGTAATTTTATATTCTCCGAGCACAATATGTTATTTTAAAAAGAAAAACCTATATTCTATTATCTAATAATTTTAATAGACCACTGTAAAGTTTAGTCCATAAAGAAGTAAAATTTTGAAAAAACAACATTCCTTTAGTTGAATATAGCATATCAGGTCACACATAAGTATATTCTTGCCATTTATAAGATGCTGATAGAAATTTGGACCAAGGGAAATTTAACATGAATAACTGTCATGGAAATTTCTATTTTTTTTTAATTTTTAATTTTTATTTTTTGTGGTGCTGGGGATTGAACCCATGGCCTTGTGCTTGCAAGGCAAGCACTCTACCAACTGAGCTATATTCCCATCCCCTGTCATGGAAATTTTTAAAAGAAAATGTGATAAAGTTGCTATTAACATATGTATGAGTTCAAGGGGTTGAAGAAAAGACCCTTCTTAATAATGTTACTGTATCACTGTGTGTGTGTGTGTGTGTATGTGTGTGTGTTTGAGAGAGAAAGAGAGAGAGAGAGAAAGAGTAATAGAGGGTGTCATTAAAGTGAATCTTTGGGCCACTTTTTGTCATTCTGAGTCCTAAAGGAAGGTAATTAGGTCATGATGTGAGCAACCTCATGGTTAATGCTGGCTCACTGGATTGTATCAGACCTGATTGATAGGAATTGGTTCAGTCCTATGAGAGTAGACTGTTATAAAAATAGTAAATCGAGCCTCTCCCCAATCTCTTGCATGGGACTCTTCTCTCTCTCTCTCTCTCTCTCTCTCTCTCTTTCTTTCTCATGCACTCCTGAGATGATGCCATTTGTCATGTTGTAATACAGCCAGAAGGTCTTTGCCAGGGACCAAATCAATGAGGCCTCCTCATCTTAAACTTTAAGCCTCCAAAACTGTGAGCTAAATAAACTTCTTTACCTTATATAGTATGGAGTCTCAGGTATTCTCCAACTATTGGGAATGAGAAGAAGTCATATTTAAATGCTTTCATTTACTCCTCCAAATCACAGATATGAAACAGCTTGACTATATAAATTTTGCTTAAATATTATTATCATTACTTTGAGGGGCATCAAATCTATAAATACAATGGAGAAAGGCTAGAAAGCTTCTTACTGTCTGAAGGTCAATTATGGAGCTCTATGTGTATAACTCCCACCCTTCCCCTCTGTATTATATAAAATTCATGAAAAATCATCTGCTAAATTGGAGTGAGATTTACAGTTCATTTGGGAATGCAGAAGACCAGGCATATTTATACAGCACAAGTGCCAGGCTATTAATGCATTGCTTAGACTATTAAGAAAGCAAAATCTTAGGCCTTTTGCCTAGATCCATTGGGCTCATGTATCCAGCATTTCTTTATATAAGTAAAACATCCCCAAATTATATTAGTACCTTTATGTGATACAATTAGATGAAATATATCAGATTTTCCTTCTTCCAGGAAAAAAAATCAACAATACCAGAACAAAGTCTGGTAAAATGCTGAATTTTATAATTAAGCTCATAAAATCATCCAAATAGCTGTGTTATAATTTTAAGTTTTGAAAAAATTTAAATAAAATGTAAATTTGTTATAAATCAGGAAGATAATGTGCCTGCTGTGAAGACAACAGGATGTGGAAATTGTTCCATGGTTTCCTCCTTTGCATTTTCTTAAATGCCTTTGAGTTCTAGTAAAATTTATAAAAACTGGTTTTTTTTTCCCATCGAAGAAAATATTGGCTAGTCCTACCATTCACATGTTTAGGAAAGTCTTGTCTAGTTGTTCCTGAATGACTACTGTTCAAATAAAGTTCCTTTGTGGATCCTAATTTTCTTCTTTTATGTATTTAACATTATAGTTAGTGGAGGAACACATTAGTATTTGAGGGAAAAATGGATATAAAAATTGCAAATGTTTCTAATGATCTTTTGTGGAGAGTGATGTTTTCAGTCATCATAAAGTATTCTGACAGTCCTAGCTTTTGTGGTCTTCGATGGATGTACCATTGGAGGGAGACATGAACAGAGTAGGAAAGTCAACACTTCCTTACCATGTAGAGCTGCCTCTCGGAGGTCAGAATTCTCTCCATAATAATTCCAAATATAGTTTCTCTTCATTAATTTAAATGCGAGTGGCATCTATAAAAATTGACGCATCCCTCTGAAACATGTAGTGTAAGGCACAAATTAATCTAAACTGTATTTTGTATTTCGTAGGTCAACAAACTTATAACCAAGTTTTAGATCCTTAATTTATGTAAGAACTTTCAAATTCTTAATCTGGATCATTTTCATGCATCTGGTTTTGCCAAGTTTAATTATGTTGCTATATTAAAGTTTGTTAGAGGAAATGGCACTGGTGTTTAACTATCATATTAATGGATAATATTTAGACAGTGAATATCTAGGGCATTAATACATACTATTGATTTTCAGAAGGTCTACCTTTTCACCTATAAATGGCACAGGCTGGGCTGACATCCTCACCCTCCCAATATTATGGTAGCCCTAGTCAAAGTGACTTTAAAACAAGAATTAACCAACATCACAAAGTTTGTTTTTAAAGGGCTTTGACAGCATATACTTAATGAGAAATAACATATTAAATTATATTTTCAATTCTTTTCAGAAACAAAAATTGTTTGGAATCCACCTTAAAATACACTCTTCAAACAGGACTTTCTTGCTGCCATATCAGGAATGTAATGAAAATGTTCAAGAACTATGCACTTCTTCTCTATATAAGAATAGATCTTTAAATATTAATGTCCCTAAAACCAATATTTCCTGATATTTCCCCGTTTTAGTCAGCTTTTTCACTGCTGAAACTGAAAGACCAAATCAGACCAATTTTAAAGGAGGAAAAGTTTATTTGGGGGCTCAGCTCCATTCCCTGGGGCTCAAGGTCAGGCACCCAAAGTCACGCCCCAATTCTCACTTTCTCCAGTCACACCCGACCACTTCAGTTATCACTGTTAATCCCTATCAAGGGATTAATTCGGTGATTGGGTTAAGACTGTCACAGCCCAATTATTTCTCCTCTGAACCTTCTTGCACTGTCTCACATGTAAGCTTTTGGGGGACACCTCATATCCAAACAATAACACCCCCTTTTCTTTCATTTAACATTCATCCTGTATATTGGTTAAGAACTCGGGCTGTTGATTGTTTAATGACCAACTCTGTTACTTCCTGGGAATTCTTATTCTCAAGCATTAGTTTCCTTTTCTGTAAAGATAATAGAACCTACCTTATCATGGTTTTTGGAGAATAAAATCAAAATAACACTTATGAATTACATATAATAGCTTTTATACACATCATAATGGTTTCAATAAATTAGAGTAAATGGGGGTGATGATGATTGGTAATATTATTATCTTTGGGCCATAATAGGCAATGATAAAGATTTTCCTACTAGGAAGTAATACTCTGACCAGCATACTGAATTTTCCCTTTTCATTATCAATGAATAAACTTTCTTCTAATGTATGGTGTGCATTTTTTTAATTAGTATAACTCGTGTCCTCTCTGCTCACCTATTTTCTCCTCAGGGCATATTAACAAAAATTAAGCTTCTAGTATGCAAAAATATGAAAGCTATACCAAAGCTTGTGTGATTCATACCAAAATTATGTGTCCTTCTCTTGTCTCTTGAGCAAGCTGTATCTTTTTTTTCTAATAGATAAATCCATTATATTTCTCTCTGGAATATTTTCACATCTCAAAACCATTGTGATAGAGCTCTCATTAACTGAGGAAACCCATGCTTCATCACATCTCCACTCCAAAAGAGATGTGATGAACAAGACTAATAGGAAAGCAAATGTGAGGACTACATCACCTAGCCCTCATCATCTTCGTGTGGTAACAATCCTCAGTGACTGGTTATCCAGAATGTGTAAATGTATCATTACACAAGGATTCTTCTCTGAGTTCAACATCTTCAAAAGTTCATAGTTACATGGTTTCCCTGGAGAGGAAAACACACAATCTCACCCAAATATTTTGGCACAGAGTAGTTCACAGTGATAATCAAATACACAGTTTGAAATATTATTTCTATTCATTTTCAAGGGGCCTCTCCTTCTATTTGTCGATAGTACCATTTCCAAATATTTTCTTTCACTACAGAGATTAAAAAACAGATGATTGCTATGTTAGATGTAAGTCTTGGTTATAATTTCACTGAATTTTGACAACTGTGTATCAGGCAAGCTCACCTTCTGATAATACATAAGAAATCGTCAAAATCCTTCCATTCAAATTCTGTAGAATTAAAGATTCTAGAATTTGAGAATTATATTTTAAAGCTGAAGTATACTCCTTTTCTAAGTATGTTAATTAAAAACTCAATATATATTGTGATTAATATTCTTATCATCATTATTTAGAGTTTGTAGACATTAAAAAATACTTCTCAACTTATTTGTCTTTCTGTGCCTGGCTTATTTCACTTAGTATAATGTCTTCCAGATTCAACTGTGTTGTAACAAATGAAAGAAGTTCCTTTCCTTTTTAGGCTAAATAATGTTTCACTATTTAAATATATATCTGAAAATATCACATTGTACCCAATTAATGTAAAAATTATGATCTTTAAAAATTAATATTAATAACAAATACTTTGAGTCTTTGCTATTTACTAAGGTTTGGCTTAACTAAACGTGTTCTTTGACTACATTTGCAAATTAAAAGATATATTCGTTGTCAATTTGGAGATGCTGAGATTAGAGAGTGCATCACTTCTGTACTTAAAAACTGCAAATGAATGGTTGTCTTGAACCCAACAAAAACCTGAAGTCAGAGGGCAACTAACACAAAATCTGGGAAATAATAGGACCTAAAAGAAGAATCATGGCCTAAGTCATTTGCTTACCTGAGATAGACACTGTTGTCAAAAAAAGTATCAAAAAGAATTGAGCTAAAAAATTTCTGAATAAATGCCTTAAGTACTAGTGTGGGCTACACTGTGAACTGTGGCCACACTATAGCCTGCAGATACAGATGGATCTACATCCTCTTAGAGACTGTCCTTACATTAATTTCCAGGCACTCCTAAAAAAAGTTTGTGGGGATTCTTGATAAAGTTTCCCAGGTGGCTCCTTTAGTCTTTGCAAGCCATATGGTCTTTATCATAACTATTTAACTTTTTCAATAGATTAAAAAAGTTTAGTCAAAAACTACAAAAGCAGAGTGTTCTCCAATAAATGTCTATAGATACATAAATTTGACTTTCTCATTTCACAAAATATTCATGTTTACAAAGTAATTTTGGTAGCCATTTAACAATGTGAAATTATTCTTTACTCTTGTGCTGTACAAAAACAGGCTATGGGTCAGGTTTTCCTTATAGGTTGTGGTGGCTTGTTGACCCTCTGGTATTAAGATTTCATTCACAAGTGAAATGTTCAAGTTCAAAACAAATTTATGATGTCTGTGCTAATATAGTTGTTTCTGCAGCAAATTACCACACACTGAGCAGCTTGAAGTGACACAGATTTATCATTTCACATCTTTGTAGGTCAGAAGCCTGGGCACAGTATGGTTGACCAGGTTCTTCTCTGGGTTTCCTTCAGCTAAAACCAACCTGGCTGCATTTCTTCTGGAGTCTTTTGGGGAAAATGTGTTTCCACACTTATTTCAAACTGTTGGCATTATTCACTACCATGTGATTTTAGGACTAAGAGCCCTATTTTTTGTGCCTGTCAGCCAGGAGCCTGTCAAACTTTTAGAGGTGGCTACGTTCCCAGGCCCCCACTTCAAAGACACCACCAGCAGATGAAGTGATGCTCATACTTCAGATCTCTCTGATTCTTCTCCTGAGCCTTACCCTTCTGAAGCACTTCTTCTTTCACATTTTTCTGATTTCTGCCACTTCTTTGGGCCTGTGTGATTACATTGGGCTGCTTTGAATAGTCCAGGCAAATCTGCTTTTTATAAAGATGGATAATTATCAAAATTAATACACTGTATATAGTGTTTTTTTTTTCCATATGAGGTAACACTGACAGATAAAAACAGATCGTGGATGAGGAGGGATAAAACCATGATGAATGCATGCTACTCTGCCCCAACCATCTCATTCTCCAGGCTCATCAAATTGTTGAGAGATCCGAACTTTTCACCTCTTCTTTTCTCACAGCAACATCTCTCTGCCTATAGAGATAAAAAACTGAAAAATATACACCAAATAAATTAGACATAAATACAATGCAATCACAAGTTACAGTATAATGTTGATTCCCAGTGCCTGTGAAAGCTTTCACAATGAGCGCATTTATCTTTGAGTTTGTGTAGAATTCTTTGCTCCCTATACTTTACTGCCTCACATACTTATGAATATTCTTTCATATTCCAGTAAATACGTTTTTTTCATGTCAGTTTATCAGGGTGCTATATGGAGGCATGCCATACACTATTACACATGACTGTGTTTTCATGCACACTGATGAATAGTTTATGAAGCAGAAATATGCACGTTGAGATAAAATGAAAAACTGAATTAGCATAATAGACACAAAGTGAGGATTATTATCAGATATACTTATTAATATATTCTACAAGTTAAATTTATATTTAGTAATTCAAAATTAATAACTGGGCAAGTGTGCTTGCATATAAAGATTTTGAGGTGAAACTAAATTCACTGGAAGTGGAAACTGCTATTGCAGATTTTCTTGTCTTACTTTCAAGAACATATAGATGCTTGGTGCTACCATCTGATGTGCTAATTTTTCCTGATTACAGTTTCAATTTTGTATTGACAATCTAAAATTTTCAATGGCAGAGGAGCAAAAACATTTTGAATGAATGAATAAACTAACCTCAATTTTCCATTTTTTACCATAAGGGATATATAAGTAATCCACTGAAATGATCTTAATGTTAACTAAAACTAATAATTGCATAGATAATTTACATTTTATTCATTTATTTCAGCAATATTAGATACAATTGAATTACTGAATATGGATATCATCTGCTTGAGAATATGCTCAATGAATCAATGTTTATTTTACATTAATTTGTGTTGTGACATGGAGATTGAACCCAGAGATATTCTCCCACTGAGATGTATCCCAAGACCCTTTTATTTTTTGAGACAGGTTTTCCTCAATTTGCCAAGAGTGGCCTCAAACTTGGGATCCTCCAGCCTCAGCCTCTAAAATTGTTGGGTTTACAATTATATGCCTGCACACCTGAGTATTATTAAAAATGATATCAGGAATATGAAATTTAGGATTATGCTTTCATATTTAATTATCTTGGATTATATGTATTTAAGAAAAATACGTACATATCCATATTCAGATGTGCATATGTGTATAAAGATTTTTAAGTTATATGTTTTTAAATAAATAAAAGCAAAGTTGGTGGTTAAAAAGCCACAGGTAGATGGTACATGACTTTAGCATTTACTTATCTCCCATCATCTCCTAACCTCACCTTTTCCCAGTCATTAAAATTTTCACCTTTCATATATGGTCTTGCTTATTTTTCATCTTTCATATTTTTCCTAACTTGAGATCTTTTTAAGTTCAATAGCAAACTTGCAATACTGAAAGGGATAATTGCATAAGAAAAAATATTTGATAGTCATGAAGTTTTACACAGCATAAATGCAAGAGAAACAGGGAGTACCTTATAAGGGTTAAAGTCCTTCCCAGACTCACAGAGTCTCTTTCTAACATACAGATGTTCTTAAATTTTGTTCCATAATTGCGTTTTAATTAACAATTTCAGTTTTTTTCTTATTTTTTCTAAACTTTGGTGTCTTTTAGAGGCTGTCAACCAATAATGAAATCGATGAAAGAAGAGAAAACAAAGTATATTAAAACGTCAATGTAGCCTTTCTCATTTACTTTGAAAGTGTCAAGTGCACAGCACCTTCCAAGCACTCTGCCACCAAAGTGGTCTCTGAAATAATACACACACCTGGGTTTACCAAAATGACATTAAATAAGATGAACAAAGAGGGACTTCACACATTCTCATCATAAGATTTACTTTAAACTTTTTAAACTTTTTTTAAATAAGAAAATTTGAGTCAGTACCATAGACAAAGGATAAAAAACAGATAAATACAAGAGTCAGTATTCCAGAAATATGACCATATGTTTATGATATTTAAATTTCACCTGGGCACAGTGTCAAATGCCTATAGTCCCAGTGGCTAAGGAGGTTGAGGCAGGAGGACTACAAATTCAAAGCCAGCCTCAGCAAGTTGGTGAGGCTATGAGCAACTTAGCAAGACCCTATCTCAAAATAAAAAATAAAAAGGGTTGGGGATATGGCTCAGTGGTTAAGCACCACTGGGTTCAATCCCTGGTTCCACATAAATTAAAAATAAATAAATAACCAGGGGCAGTGGCACATGCCCGTATTCCCAGGGGCTCAGAGGGCTGGGGCAGGAGGATTGCAAGTTCAAAGCCAACCTCAGCAATTTAGCAAGGCCCTAAGCAACTCAGAGAGATCCTGTCTCTAAATAAAATACAAAAAAAGGCTGGGAATGTGGCTCAGTACTTAAGAGTCCCTGGGTTCAATCCATAGTACCAAATAAATAAATAAATAAATAAATTTAAAAAGCAAGTAAATAAATAAATAAAAACTTCAATGTAGAAACTTTATTCAGTGGGCGAATTCTAGTTTTCTTTGGCAAATGTTGATGAAACAACTTGATTTCTACATGAGATAAAAGTAAACATGTACCCCAGAAATTAATTTGGCATGGATCTGTACTTAAAAGGATAGCTAAATCTCTAAAACTTTCAGCAGAAAACAGAAAAATATCTTTTGACTAGTAGTAGAACTTTTTTTTTGAGGAAAAGCAACAAACAACATTAACCACAAAAAATGAAAAATGATACATTGAATTTAATCATAATTAAAAACTTATCCTCCAAAGTCATTATTAAGAAATAGAAAATATTTTTGAAATATCATATCTGATAAATGATCTGCATCCAGACTATATAAAGAACAATCACTACTGAATATTAAAAAGAAAATAATTCAGCAACATTGGAAAAAGACTTGAACACGCACTTCAAAAGGAAGATGTAGGCTTGTCTCTAAATGTCTGAGAGAAGTTTAACATGATTAGTCATCAGGGCAGTGAAGGCAAAGCTATAATGAGAAGATTCCACCTTGCATTGAATAAAACTGTAGGAAGATCCTGAATCACAGAGAATGTGAACTGATTTAAACTGATGTATTAAATTGTACAATCATTGGGAAATAATTTTGACAGTTTCTAATAAATTTATAGGAATTGTATTCTGACACATTTATAAGACAGAATTTAAAACCTGAGTTCACAAAGACATTCAGAAATGTTCATAACAAATTTACTCATGATAGGTGACAACTAGATTCAACCAAATATCCATAATTAACAATAAGTTAATGTACAATAGTTAATGTAATAAGTACAACATACGATGTGTAAGTCCAACGACAGAAGGAACTATGGATTTGAACTGCTTAGAAATAATTACAAAACATTTTAAAGAGAGATGTCAAATATAAGAGGCCACATTATATGAATCACTATAGGAAGTTCTAGAGCAGAAAAATGAATCCAAAGAAGAGCAGATTTTTTTTTTTTTTTTGGAAGACAAACATTAGCTAAAAAGGAGATCTATGAGCTTTCTGGAAGAGATGGAAATGCTCCAAATATTGACTGAATGATGTTGACATGTGCACATGTTATCTGACTCATTGCATGAGTACTAACATTTCCCACAAGAGCAGGGATCCGTAAAAATGAGCTCTGTTCCCCAAGAAGGATCTGAATCTCATGCAACACATGCAAGCAGTACAAATGCCACAGTGGCACCAATCTTGCAATTGCCCTTAGGTCACACACCCTCCTGGACTCACCTGGTGCTGAGGAATAGCACCTGCAGAAGCGGAAGCAAGTGGTACACTGGGCTGCATCACATGCTGTCCTCTGCAGCAGGCCTCCTCCCTTTGCTGCCTCCTCTAGGTCCTGTTGGTTGCTCTTTAGTGCCCATGTCTAACACCTGCAACTTGGGCCTTCTCCCAGGCTGGACAGGCAGAGATCAAGGACAAGGCCTCATGAAGGCTGGTTGCAGGAATGCTCCTGGGAGTCCCCTGTGGAGCCAACTCTTCCTGGGATTGCTGAGCACATGGCTCCTGAGATCAAGGATGTTTTGTTTCTGGCTCTGGAGGCAGCATGGGGACCACCAGGGGATGTTCCACCAAAGTCCTGAGAGTCAGGGGCTGATCTTTTACACCAACTTGTCCTGAGTAAGCAGATGGTCAGGAGGGGAGGCAAAGAAAAATCCATGCTGAGATAATTAAACTCTTACACTCAAGGAGAGGGTAACTCCAGATTTCCTGGAAAGATGCTTAGAGGGAGAGGCAGGTAATCCTCACCTGATTAAACAGTGCATGGGAGAATGTTACTCTGGGGAGAGGTGAAAACACTCCTGATAAGAAGTGCATAGTGATTCCCCTAGTGTGTGTGGAAGGACAACCAGAGTAAACAGCACCCAGAAATGATCCTTGAGTCCATAAGACCATACCAAGCTTCTTAGCAGGTAACAGTGACAATAAGGAGAGTGTGAGTTTGATGAGACATCTATTATTTCCATATTTTGAAGATTCTGATCTTGCTCTAACTTCAGCCTCTGAACTCCACCAGAAGATAAAGGGGTCACAGCTGAAGAGCAGGGTACTGGCCTGCAGGTGAGACTCAGGAGGGAAACAAATTACTTCTAAAGATAGCAATAATTAACTGGGAGTGGTGGTATCGGAAGAAGGATTGCATTTTTCATGTTTTCTAAATTTTCCACAAGAATGGAGAATTCAGCTGTAATTGGAAAAATTATTCAGGCAAATGATATAGCAAATTGCTTCTAGGAAATGATGTTTTGCATAAGCAAGCCTCAAAAACAGTCACCTTCACCTACTGAAATGCCCAACACAAGAATCATTACAGCTCATTTTATGTGATTCGGCATAAAATTAATATTCATGAAACAATTCCTCTCACATTACTTCATTTGTTCTTCACAGCAGTCACGCTAGTGAAATAAAAATTAATCATGTTCATTGTTGTAGAGATGAGGAAACCAAACCTCCTATATTGAAGTTGATTGAGGATGTAGGGAAAAAGACACACTCATACATTGCTGGTGGGAATGAAAACTGGTGCAACCATTATGGAAAGCAGAAGGAGATTCCTCAGAAAAACTTGGAATGGAGCCACGTTTTGATCCAGCTATCCTACCGCTCGGTCTATACCCCAATGACTTAAAATCAACACTCTACAGTGACACAGCCACATGGATGTTTATAGCAGCTCAACTCACAATAGTTAAACAATGGAACCAACACTATGTGTCCTTCAACAGATGAATGGATAAAGAAAAATGTGATATATATATACACAAAAATGTGGTATATACATATATCGATGACACAATATACATATATGTATATATACATATATATAAATGTGACACATATATTCATACATATATATACATATATGTGTGTGTATACATATATGCATATATATATGCTGCAATATTACTCAGCTTTAAAGAAGAATGAAATTTGTGGCATTTGCTGGTAAATGGATGGTGCTGGAGAATATCATGCTAAGTGACATAAATCAAACCCAGAAACCCAAAGACTGAATGATTTTACTGATAAGCAGATGCTAATTCACAGTAAGGGCAGCAGGGTTGGGGGTGGGCAGGGAACCAGGGAAGAATAGAGTTATTTCAGGTAGAAGGGAGTGAAGGGAGGGGAAAGGATTTGGGGGTAGGAAATAGTAAGGTGAAACACATTATTATCTCATGTACATATATGACTGCATGACTGATGTAATTCTACAACATGTTCAATCAGAAAAGGAGAAATTGTACCCTATTTATATATGATATATCAAAATGCATAAATGCATTCTATTGTCATGTATAATTAGAACAAATAAAAAAATTGAAAGAGAAAACACAGATTTCTGACTGTCCTAAACATTTCTGCAGTAAATCTTTGCCTAAGCCAGGGCTTGGCATAGAGTTGCTGTTTAATATAACTTGAATTGAATGGAAGAACCCAAAGGTCAAAGACAAGTTAGCCCTGAAAATTCCTGTCTAAAGAGATCAGTATGTAATTCTCATTTAGGATCAAGACATTTATAAAGCAATTTTAAGAGCAGTGATCCTTTTTACTAGTTTTAAAAATGTTCCATGTAGAAAAATACTCATTTTGTGACCAATATTTTTTAATGTCAATCAAATATTTTAAAAATATTTAATATTTTTAAATGACACAAGTTTGAAGAGTAACTCTTTGAAGTTCCTGTTTTTGATGAAATTGAAATTTGAAACATTAGATGGGACAAACATATTGCTTTAACACTCTGTGCCACTTAAATATGCTCATGGGAACATATGCAAACTGGGTACCAGAATATTACTCAATAGTCAAACTGACAGCCAATGTAACTAGGTGAGTAAAAGTCAGCATGGCTGGGGAGTGCCAGTCAGCTGGGGTGTTTAATGACACCTTGCATTTCTAAAGCAGAGCTTTCATGCTAACAGGGAGTGGGAGTGTTTTCCCATTTGTTGTTAGGGCTTTCTAACAACCCTGCTCAGAATGGAAAGTAATGGTTTAATCTGCATGTACAACAAATATGTGTGGCTACTTGATTAAAAGAAAATATTAGCAATTTACACTAGTATTTCTAGGTGTTGTAATGTAGATCTTAAAAGTCCCCAAAGGCCCATGTGTTAGAGGCTCAATTCCCAGAGTGGTGTTGTTGGGAGGTGGTGGAGTCTTTTTTGGGTGGGCTCTAATGGAAGTCTTCAGGTCACTGAAAGCATACCCTTAAAGTAGATAGTGTGATGTGGATTCCTTCCT
>JAJEJO010000744.1:175742-222465 GCA_020662805.1 Glaucomys volans
GGAGGGGTGGTATGCAAGGACTCTAGAGACATGAACATTCCAATCTCCAGGGAACAGGGATGGTCTCCAACCAAATCCCAAACATATTCTATGAAACTTACATAATCTTGATATTAGCCAAGAAAGGAAAACGCAAAATAAATATCATTTTGAGGATAGATTTGAGAATATCAAATAAAATGATATCTAAATTTTATCTTATTACATACACAAGTACACACAAATGCACACATGCAAATATACACACAAAGTATAATTTATCCAAAAATGAAAATTGTTGCTAAGTAAAATGTTGTCGAGAATAAGGGCAACAAGCGTTCCATTCTGTATGGGAGTATGAGTTATTATAATAACTATATAGGAGAATTCATCAATGTATATCACCATTTCAAATGCATAGACACAGAACTTTTGCCCATGCTTATCTTATAAATGTCAATTAATATCTTAGAAATGTGTATGAATTCATATATATAAATGTACATGTGTATATATGTATGCATATATATAATACACTGCTACTGTTGTAATTAAAAATTACAAACCACCTAAATACCATCCAGAAAGAGTTGTTAAGGAAATTACAAGAAGTATGCTTAATGGAATTATATGTAAGAAATACACGAATGAGCTCCAGATGTATTCACAGAAATACCTTCAAAATACAGCACTAAGTAAAAACATGCAAGATGGACTATAGTTGAATCTGCAGGAGGCTATTATTTCTGAAAAATATCAAAAATACAATTATTTGAAAAATAAATGTAGAGACTATGAAAACACATGTAATTGTTAGCAATGATTGACTCCAAGCAAGGGAAATGGTTTCCTAGGAAGTTGTGCAGGGACTAGCAATATAAGGAGCCTAGAATGACAACCAAGATTAGATTAGGACCAAATTCAACCATGCTCATTATTCATGAAATGTTTATAGCTAAATTTGCACTCAGGCAGCAAAATGAGTAGTTGGTGAAAAAGAACAACAAATAATATGGTCTGTACAGGTGAAACTAGTTTTCATTTGATCCTTTAAAGAAAAATGTTTCCTATCCCAGTATTAAACCATTGTAATTCAAGGATTATACAGAATGCAATGCTGTCCTTAAAAAGTACTTCGCAAACTATACCAGTTGGAAAAGGAAGCCCTGAGCTGGAGCGCAGTAGTGAGAACTTTACTTCCCTTATTGTTTGGTCATTGGATGTGTGCCATGCTGTGGGAAGGCATGGCTTTGGGTAAGGCATACCTTTTCCACTGAGGCAACTTCTGTAAGAGGGAGACAGCTGAAGGCTTTCTGCTGGAAGAACTCCAAGTGACTGGGGCAGTGAGTCACTTATTCCAGTAAGGATATATGATGGGCTCATCTCAGAATCCACTGCATCATGCTGCACCATATTGGTCAAGGGAAAATTAAAGGGAAAAAGTTCCTGAGTTCTTCAGGAAAGACCCAAAACCAAGGAGACAATGTATTTGGATGTATTTGGAAAATACATCCATGTATTTTGGAAAATTCCATCCATTCAGATGACTTGATCACAATTGTGAAAGACAGTAGATGATATTGGTGACCCAGATATAGAATAAGGTATGTATGTCCCATTAAGAAATTTGAGTTTTATCATAGGAATAATGAGAATCTTGATGAAGGTGGTATTAGAATAATGCAATTTACATTTTTAAAGGAAGCTTTTGATTTGTTTATGAAGCTTTGATGCTTTTTAGTCTTTTCATTTGAGATAATGAAAGCAATAAATTGTGTGTCTTAATCTTGCTTCTCTATCACACTGTTTTTAACAGTGAATAAATAAATTGAACTATTTGCATGGTTTAAAAAATAAACCATCTTAATTCAAATCCAGTAATTTATCTGATTGTATAAAATTTTCATGAAATTAGTTGGACATTTCATATCTTGGTTCATATGCAAGGAACTAAGTCACAGGACTGTGGCTAATATTGGCCAAATGTTATACAGGCAGAGAGTGAAGGGAATGAGTCAAAGGAATTCAATAATCACAAGTATCCCATGAAGGACCTCATTTTTAAATGGAGAAAGCATTTCAATTGTGAAACATTTGTGTAAGAGCTCAAGACCAATATTGTTATATAGGATTTTTTTTTTCCTTCATTGAAGGAAAACACATTTCTATTTCAATGGCAACATGTCTAGGACTGGTGGGGTTGAAGGAAGCACTCTGCTTCAATGAACAACCCACAATTCCACATGCCTGTTCACACGTCAGAAGATATCTTGTCACATCTAAGGCAAACACTTTATCTCCAACATGGAAAACCTCCCAAGTACAATTAGTGTTTATTAAGGAATCATTATGATTGACTTTAATAATTTGTTATAATTTAATGAACTGAGATTGAGGCTAGACTCACTGGATCTTTCTCCTTTACTTTTTCTTTAGCTTAATTTCTTTTCTATTTTGAACAGTAAATGCAGTTAAATGTACCACAAGTAATCCACCTTAAGGAATAAAGTGCATTGAGGATCTTATGTAGAAGAACACCCAGACCTTCTCATATTGATTACCTCCATAAATAGTCTTCAGTACAAAAGTGGATCAATCACACAGCTCTTTCAACTGTCTGCCTTTGTGTTGGGAAAGAAACATATGAAACTGTTAGAATTGATCTTTCAATTCTATGCCGCATTATAGTGCTGTCCTGCATTGTGTTTTCATTTAAAAGTGTAACTTCCAAATCAGAGTGTGAGATACTTGATAAGCTTTTGCTCAAACTTTTCAAAGTTCCCAATGATTAATATGACCTTTATTTAGTATGGAATTCCATAATAGAAAAGTAGAAAAGCAAAGTAATGTTAAAATCTTCTTATGTATGTGTGTTTGTGTGTGTATATGTGTGTGTGTAGGAGGGGGATGACTGAATTGGTTTTTAATATTCAAAAGAAAGGTAGTTTGGGGTATAGATTTCCCAGGGTCATTTTGTTTCATTTCTTTTTTTATTATTATTTTTGTTTTTACAGACTTCATTTTGATTCATTGTACACATATTGGGTACAAATTTTCATTTCTATGGTTGTGAATGATGTACATTCATATCATTGTTATTAATCATACGTGTACATAGGGTAATGATGCCTGTCTCATTCCACCATTTTTCATACCCCTCCCCCTCCCCCTCTCATTTCCCTCTACATTGTCTAAGGTTCCTCCATTCTTCTCTCACCCCCAATCCCCAACCAGATTTTATATCATCATCCACTTATCAGGGAAAACACTCGGCTTTTGTATTTTGTCTTATTTCTGACTGCGTAGCAAAAGCGATTTCCAGTTCATGCATTTCGTTTAATAAGTTAAAATAGATACTGTCATTTTCTTGAGGGTTAGTCCTGAGCTGAGGGATTGATATACTTATGTCATTTAATTCTCATAAAATGATACAAGCTAATTCATAATATCTTTAGTCTAAAATGGAAAAACTAAAATCTCAGTAGTTTGGTTAATATATTGCTCAAATTCATGTAGTACATAAAGTTACTACTGGAATTCAAATCAATTCTTTACAATTTATACATTTAGACTATATGCCTAAAAAGGACATCTACATGATGTTGTTATATTTATTCTATTTCTGTCTTTGAAATTTTCTTCTTTCTGATAAGGCAAGTATTAATTGTCCAATTTATGTGACAATATTCATTTTCCATTTAACTATGGTAAGGGTAATGAGTTGCCATTTTCAAATCATTCAAAGTATGTTTTCTTGTTACAGGAAGCTTCCATATCAATCTCAGATATCTTAGATAAGAGGTAAAACCTGCTTCAATAAATTTGTGCTGCAATACCAAAGTACCATAACTGTGTGAATTATAAACAAAAGAACTTTATGTCTCGCAGTTTTGGAGCCTGGACATCCCAGATCAGGCAGCAGGTCAAGTTCTGGTGAGGTCTTTCTTCTAGGGTGCAGACTTACAAATTTTCCTTGTATGGTGGAAAGAAAGATGTCGCTGGAGTCCCCTTATAAGGACACTAGTCCCATTCCTGAGAGCTCTATACTCAAGACCAAGTTTTCTCCAAAAAGACCCTCCTCTTAATGCTGTCACATTGGGGTTAGAATTACAACTTGAATTCTGGGAGGACACAAATATTTGGTCTACCACAAAATACTTCTCTGTACTGAAATTATATAGCCAGTCTAACTTTCTCTAGAACTACTTGTTTCTGCTAAGTTTATTCTCAGAGTCATTGGTAGTCATTTTTTGTGAAATTGAAGGTAGAAGTCTATGAAAAATAGTAGTATACACACATTGACTAATTTATATTCAACATGGAGTATGTATTTTTGTTCTAATAAAAATAATCAGTTTAAAATGTTTTCTGGTTAAACATCCAGATAAAGTAACTGGTTATATTATTTTTTGTTTGTTTGTTTGAAAGACTGACTCAGAAAAAAAACTAATTTTAAGAGGACAAAAAAAATTCATTAATAAATGCTAATATGTAAGGATTACTTCATTTCCAGAATTTCAATCACGGTGGTGACTGGTCTATCATCTGAGAAAATTTTTCTTCCTGGGACTTTTTATTGTTATTTTGCTAGTTTTCTACTCTCCAATCAATATCTGGACATTGGAAAATTCAGTAAAAGTAAGTAGTTCAGTTAATAGAGTTATACAAGTACACTTGCAAAGAATAAGTGTACTATAATGTACAATTTTTTCCAAAGTATTTTTCTAATACTATTTCTAATCTATTTTGTTGGCATGTCTCTCCAGTACGACCCCTTATAAATGAAAAGAAAATTGTAAGACTTGCCAAAAAAATCCTACTTACTAAAATTTTGGTCTGCCCTAGCACTTAAGAGGAAAAAATTCTTTTTATATTGAATTTAGATAATATGTTGAATTTTGTTGCATTAGTTTCTAAATTTTCATATTTTTAACATTTTATCATCATGATGTGATTATCTGTAAGAGCTGTGTCCATTTTATTGAAATCTATGGATATGATACACTAAAATAATTGCACAAAATAATGCTTCCAATGCCTTCTAAAAAACGCCCTTTTAAAAGTAACTATTTGTCCTTCAGTGGAGCTCTTTTGGGGTATGTTTTCTCCTCCAATACTCACAAAAGTGCTGCATGGAAGGCATTACCTCACTTTAGAGATGAGAAAGAAAGTTAAATTGTGAAGCGTTTGCATTAAACTGCTACAAAGTGACAGAACTGGAACTGCCTTCCTTTTCATTCATCTGTTTATTCATCTTATAAAAATGTTGGTCAGCACTTTCTCTATGCATTTGCGGTGTGCTAAGCAGTTAGTTGCCTCCTCCTCTTCACGTCTTCATTTTATAGCAAACATAATCATCAAAGGGGCTGTTTCTCCCTATGTATCAAGTTATTAGACCTGATAGGACAATCAGGATAAGGTTAATCAATTATGTTGCTTTAGAAGCTGAAGGCAGCCATCAGGGAACCAAAAGATAAGCAAGGTTTAATGTGATTCAGCACTGATGAAAGGAAAACAGCAAGAAAAAGCAAACTGGGTCCCTGCTGATATAATTGACATAGAGATGCTATCTTCCTTGATTCTATTTTGAAGAGATGATTGCTTGAAGAGATGGTCCTTGAGAAAGACATCCCTGCGCTGTAAAATTTGCAAGAGGTTTTGAAATGCTTCGCATCTCAAATATGCAGAGAGAGTGTTTATAGTGTCACATTTTCTAAAGTAAATGCTCTAAGACAAGGGAAGTCATGGGCCTAGAGTTAGGTAGAGGAAACCTGTCTTGAGGTGAGTCAAACTAAGGGAGCTTTAAGGCTGTCCTGGTGACAATGTCGTTACTTTCACTAATCCTGTGGAATGTATTTCTATGTATTTCTATGCCTGGATTCTGGGTCCATCCATGCATTTTCTGTTCCAACCTCAAGCTTCAAATGTCCCTGTATTTTTCTGCATGTTCTCTTACTTCTCTACCCAAGAACAAGTCTGTGTGAGTTCATTGCCACTAGGTGACCTGTCACATATCAGAAACAGGGAAGAATCACTCCCAAGTGTGAGTGAGCCCATTGACCAATCAACCCTCAGACAACTTACCAAATCTTGCATCATAATGTTTAACAGGTATGTTTTAAGCCCCACTTCTGGAATGCTTTGATACATAGTAAAACTATGAAAACACCAGTAAGGTAGAGGTTAGAAGGACCCTGTGGAAGGGAATATTCTGCGTGTCACAGGCGTGGAGAAATAGAGTAGCATATGGAAGCATAGGAGGGAGCAGTTCACGGGGCTGATTGCTTTGGAAGCCAAGACTGGGGTGTGTGAGTGCCATCAGATAGGCAAAAAGCAAAAGTCAACCACCGGCATTTTCTGTGTATTTACCTTGGTCACAGTCTGTTGAAATTCAACATAAATAAATTCACTAAAACTCCTCATAGCCCTAAAAAGTAAAACTCTTTATGAGCCATTTGCCCTAAATAAAGGTTTAAAAAAAAACCCAGAAAATCTAAATAATCAGTCCTTTTAGTAACATTTAGTAGGTCTGGAATCAGAATGCAGTTCCACTGGCTTTGAAGCTCAAACTCTTCCTGTTTATGCTGTGCACCAGACTTTATTAAGCTTTTTAGCAGACAAGTCTTAAGAAAGGACCTGCTGATTTTATAGTGAAATAATTTTATCACATAAAATTATGCTTATGCTATGAGCATTGCATAGTTAAGGATTTATTATAACCCAGGGGTATAAAGAGAATGAGTCTCACATCTTGTAAAACTTGGTAGTTAGACTGCATGCCTAATGAACTCTGAGCTCCTGTGAAGAGACTGAAATACGAAACGTGGGATGGCATTGCCTGCATGTGCATTGTATTACAAGAAACCATGATCTTTAGAATGGATTCGTTGCTGGCAAGCAGAAATAAAAAGAACAGAATATTCTCAAGAATCTGTGGTCCTGCAATGCTGCAAAAGGCAAATGTTTAGCAATTTTGTCTTTTAGGAGCCATTTGGTAATTTCTCAAGACATTTTTGTGACATAACCTGGTGCTCGTGGGGAAGTGGTCTTACTAATGAAAACAGGCTAGTGATACTGCCAAACATGTTTTAATGCACTGAACAATTCTCCATAAAAGAAGGAATCCTAAATCCAAATTGAGTTTGAGAAACCTTGCCTGGGTTATATAAATTACTATTGCTATTCTGTTTTAGAGATGCAGGCTTGAATTGTAGAAGCTATATAATTATCTAATATTGCATATGAAAAGAAGAGACTCCACTAACAACCATTGCTCTTCCTTACCGTCTACTGTCTTTGTTACTTAGTGGCGGTGTAGCATTTGACAGCATCAGACTGATAGACTCTCTCAGTCTGCTACAATAGGACATCTTTAATATTCTGAGAGAGAACCTAGTAAAATTAACATTTGGTAGGAAACAATCTAAGATTTTTCTTATAGAGACAGCTATTTAAAACTGGGTATCATGACCTATCATAGATCATAAAACCAAATTACACACAAGCCAAGATTTGTTTTCACAGAGAGATACACACATACACATGCATACATATATGAAACTCAGTCATGATGTAAAATTATATCTTACTGTGCAGTGTAGGGGCAGCAAAGTTCCACCTCCACCCTCTTAGGGTCATGACTCATGTAAGAATTAAATTGACATAAAATTAACAGAAGTAAAATATGCAAATTTATTTAATACAAGCTATATGTGACAGTGGAACTTTCATATGGGAATGAAAAACATAAAGAAGTAGGTAGAGTCAATGACTTAAATACCGAATTGGACAAAGAATACTGAGCTCTATAAAGTTGATATGGCAAAGAGGCAAGGTCTTCTTAGACTTTGACATGGTTTAACAAGTCCTGTTTGTGCAGAGTTACTTCAGACTCAGACTCAGTGTCCTGCCCTGCCCCCAACAAACTCTCTCCCTTCTTTTTTTTTTTTTTTTTTGGTGTACAAGGAATAGAACTCAGACCTCATGATTGCTAGGAAAATGCTGTACCACTGAACTATATCCCCAGTCCCTTTCTCATTTTTGATAATACAAATGTTGCTGTTATTTCTTTAACAAGAAGGACATATTCCTCATGGGAACTTCATCTCCTGCTTTTAAGAAACAGTAGAAAAGGTCAGAGTGATCTTTTTGCAACTAGTGGTTTTTCAAGTGCATTTAACTTGAATAGTAATACAACAGAGTGACCTATTTTTATGTCTCTCCAAGTCATGATAAAAAGTCACTAAGTCATTTGAAAATGAATGTTAAATCGACTGTAAAATAGGACTTAGTGTTTTTTCTGCCATTGCCCGATTTGAGAAGGAACAAGAGAACGTAAAGGGAATGGGGTTCTTGGAGAAAATATGGAGAAGAAAGTTTCTTGATAAATGCAGTGGAGAAAACAAAACAAGAAGATAAAAATTCATGAATATCCTCTAGAGTGATACTCTCTATGACAATCTAAGAGGAATTGACTGGTGCTCTTTGGTAAATAGTACCCTTACTCCATTCTGTCTTTGCTTTACCAAGTAATCTTTTATATGAACACTCTTTATACTCAGATGTCTTCCTCCCAGGAAGGGGTATCCTGCATCATGGACTCAGTCATTCCTGTCATTAGGGACTGATTTCATATTGCAAATAGAAACATATGGACTCCAGGGTTTTATTTCTCTCTTTTCTGCAATTAGACTGTGAAGGTCTGCTACCCAGTAACAGAGCATCTCTGAGGGAATAACAACGTGCCAGCCTCGGTGGAAGGGAGTCTTTCAGGTTTTATTATCACAAACATCAGCAGATTCTGCACTTAAGGTTAGATTTCCTTGTGCAGAGCTGAGGTAATTTGTCTGTTGGGTTACCTGGACCCCTTACTAAGTGCTACTGAACTGATTATGTGACTCAATTTTGGATTGCTTTTTAGGAAGAAGATAACAAGATCAGGAAAAAACTGCTTTAATACAGACATGTATTTCAGTAAACAGTCACAAGATAACAAGTAAGAGATAGCAATAACACCATGATTAACTCACAGACCTCAGATATCAGGAGCCCCTGCCAGGCAGGGCAAATCGTCTGATCCTGGCAGATGCTTCCAGATCAATAAAACACAGATGATGTTCAACAACAGAACCTCAAACTGCTTCAAGTGTGCGTGTGCTGGCGGGGGTGTGTAAAAAGTTATGGTTTTCAGAGACATGATGTACTGAAATAAACATATCAAATCATGATATTTATTGAATGATTTGGGGAAATATAACTTCACCTTTAAGTCTTAATTATATTATGTATAAAACACAGACACAAAAGGAGGAGAGGAATAAAAATATTTATTGCAAAACTTATAGATTCCTAAGGATTCAATAAGCTGATATATAGAAAACACTTAGAATCATGCCTGACACCTTAATGTTTCATTATTATTTCAAACTATATAAATTTTGATGAAGATTGAATTGCAGCCACAAACTCCTGATATCTGAACTCATTCATTTATTTTACAGACTACCATTAGGTACCCTTGACAAAGCTACTTTCTTTCTATCAGTGGAGAAAAACATGCAAATCACTAACTACAAGTCATATAATTAAACTCCTGTTTTTCATGCATGAAGTACTATGGAAACAGAAGACTTAGAAAAGCTTCACAGGACAGTGGCTTCTTGGTCTACCTTCATTTGCACACTTGGTACATGACATTTAGTTGAAGCTCTGGTAGGGCAGAACAAATTATCCTGATGTGGTCATCTAATCTTTGACAAAGGCTCTAAAAGCATGCATTGGCAAGAAAACAGACTGCTTAAATTGTGCTGGGAAAATTGAATGTCCATATATAGGAAATAAACTAGATTCCTAACTCTACCCTGCACAAATGTCAACAAAAAGTGGATAGGAGGCTTAGGAATTAGACTAGAAACTTTGCAACTGCTAGAAATAAACAGAGTCAACTCTTCAACATATATGAATACACTTTCTCAATAAGATTCATAATGTTCAAGAAGAAAAACAAGAATTAACAAATGAAATGGCCTCAAACTAAAAATCATCTTCATAGCAAAGGAAATAAACATGCAAAGAGAAAGTCAAATAATAGGAAAAAAATTTTGCCAGTGAGATTCTGACAGAAGATTAATATTAAAATATATATAAAGTATTCAAAAATCAATATCAAAAGAGAAAAATAACCAATTTAATACATGCACTAATGAATTAAACCAATATTTCTGAAAAGAAGAAATACAATGAGTCAACAAATATGAAAAAGTGTTCAACATCCTTAGCTCTTAGGAAAATACAAATCAAACTACACTGAGATTTTATCTAACTCCAGTTAGAATAGAAAACAAGATTACAAATAACAATAAATGCTGGTGAGGTGTGTGGGAAAAGGAACGCTTATTTACCATTGATGGGACTGTAAATTAGTACAACTATTATGGAGATTAACATGAAGGTTCGTCATAATACTAGAGATGGAACTACCATATGACTTAGGTATACCACTCGTTAGTGTTTATCCAAAAGAATGAAAGTCAGCATACTTACAACAACATATGGCCTAGCTCTTGTTGTGGAACCAGCCTAGGTATCTGCCAATAGCTGAATGGATTAAAAAAAATGTTTTACACATACACAATTGTTTTACTTGACTTTTTTGTTGCTATGATTAAAGACCTGATGAGAACAATTTTAGAGGAGGAATTGTTTATTTTGCAACTCCTGCTTTTAGAGGTCATAGTCCATAGATGGCTGATTCCATCCCTCAGGATCCCAACTGAGGCAGAACATCATGGCAGAAGTGTGTGGCAGGGGACAGTGGCTGAGGACACAACAATCAGGAAGGAGGGAGAGGGAGACACTCCTCTCTCCCAGGAAAAAATATATACCTCCAAAATATGACTCCAGTGACTTATCTCGTCCAGCCACACCCTCCTGCCTATAGCTACCATCCAATTAATCCTTAACAGGGGATTAATGCACTGGTTAGGTTAACTTGCATAACCCAATGTTTTTACCTCTAAACTTCCTTGTGTTGTCTCACACATGAGCTTGTGGGGGACATCTAATCTAAATCATAATAACAATGGAGTTTTATGTACTCATAAAGAACAGAATTATGTGATTTACTAGTAAATGGATGGAAATGTAGAATATCATGTTAAGTGAAATAAGCCAGATTCAGAAAGTCCAGGGAGCATATCTTTTGTCTCATATGAGGAAACTAGAGAGAGAAAAGGGGAAAAGATTATATTCAAGAAAGTAGAAGACAGACCAGCAGATTAGAAGATGGGATCAGGGTAAAACAGGAGAGGAGGGGAAAGGAAGGTACTGGGCAATGAGATGAGCTGAATTATATTTTGGTGCATCCACATCAGAAATATTTCACAATTAATCCCACTATTTTGTGTAATTATAACGTACCCATTAAAAATGGAGGAAAGTTATATAAGGAAAAAATTAATATAATAAAGGGCCTTTAAAAAACATTAGATGATGTTATACTTCTCTTTTCATGTAGGAGATGTAACAAAACTCATTAGAGAAAGGAAAAGTACATTTCATGTACCCAGATTTTTTCTATTTAATCACTTTTTTCTTTTTATTTTTTATTTTGTTTGCTTTCTATTTTTACCAACTGCATTTTGATTTATTGTACACAAATGGGGTACAACTTTTTGTTTCTATTGTTGTGCACAATGTAGATTCATACCATTTGTGTAATTATACATGTACATAAGGTAATGATGTCTCGCTCTACCATCTTTCATATTCCGCTCCCTTCTCCCCCTCATTTCCCTCTACATAATCTAAAGTTTCTAAATTCTTCTCTTACCCCCAACCCACACCTGCATTTTGTATTAGCATCCACTTAAAAGAGAAAACATTCAGCCTTTGGTGTTTTGGGCTTAGCTTATTTCATTTAGCCTGATATTTTCCAATTCCATCCATTTATCCAATTCCAGCCATAATATTAATTCTTCTTTATGGCTGAATAATATTCCATTATGTATATATATCACAGTTTTTTTTTATCCATTCATCTGTTGAAGGCCATCTAGGTTGGTTCCTGATGAAGCAGAATTCTCTCATTTTCTTTATGTTTAAGCTCACTCTATCAGTTATTGACAGTATTACAAATTCTTTAGTTTGCTGAACTGATTCCCTCAGTTACACTACCTACTTTTGTACCTGCAGTTGAGCATAGGATTCATAGTGCTGGCAGAAGAGAGCCCTTTCCCTGGCTGCTTATTTTTGGTGATTCTTTGGTAGAATAATAAGTTGAATTTCAGAAAATATCCAGTCTGTACCCTCTTCTTCTACTTGTGGGGATATAAGACATCAAGCCATTGTGTTCTGCAATAATAGAGGTCCATCTGGTTCAACTTTTCCAGTTTCATTTCCATATTTCTCCCTTGTATTATTTTCAGGGTTCATAGTTATGCTTAGAGTGAAAGTTCAGTGACAATTATGTCTGCAACATCTTCTGAGGATCAAAGATCATAAACTGAATTTTGACCCTCTGTCCTTCTCCAGTTTTACATTTGATTTTAAGAAATATCGAGAAGTGATCCTTTGCCAGATTAAAAAAATGCCCATTATGAGAAACAAATAAGCAGAAACAATATTGAGAATGTTCCCTTTTAGTTTCAGGATAATTCTGAATCCTTAAAACTTTATGCTACATACACAAACTTAATTAAAAATAGGGATACTAAGGAGATTGTTGTCTTTCCTGAATTTTGCCACGTGTTAGAGGTGCCTTGAACTTATCCCCATAGTAGTTTCAATTGATCTAGGTTGAACTTTCTGCCCGTCATTCTCTCTAGGACAAGTTCCTTTTATTGTACTTATGGACTTTGTGCAATATTCTTGGGTATAATCTTCTTAGGCAAACCCCCTTGTTGGTTCTATATGTACATAATTTCAGATATTGATAGTTTCTTTGATTTTTTTCACTAGAATGATTGCAGCCCATGCTCTCTCCATTCACAATTTTTCTGCATGACTGTAGGTCATTTGATTAATTCAGTCTAAAATATTAGTGAACACACTTGTGAATCCTAGACAATGTTTAAAGTATTTTTTTTTAAAAAAGAACTCTTTTCATTGTTTCAGTTACAAGGATCTTTCATGTAGATACTTGATATCTGTGACTTGGTGATGGCCAAAATGTTTGGGCTTCTGCTTTACTATTTATAGATAAAGAAGTTAAACTAAGGGGCATGCAGTGTTATTCCAGTATCATGATTCAAATTGATGAAATGTGAAATTACATAATAAATTGTTATTTCCCCCTCACTCCTAAAATAACAATAGTAATTCCAGCTTCCTAAGCATTCAAATATTAATGATTAAGGGAAAGCAGATTATGCTGCACTAAGGATTTATCAAATGTTCTCACCTGGAGTAGTATAGTACACTGATTTTAATTCTTTAGGATAAATGCCAAGGAGTAAGATAGCTAGATCATACAGTAGGTCCATTCTTGATCTTATAGGGAATCTCAGTGCTGCTTTCCAAAGTGATCGTAGTAAATTGCAGTCCACCAACAAATTGTATGAGTGTACCTTTCCCCCCACATCCTTGTCAGCATTTATTATTATTTGTATTATTGATTGTATTGTGACTGGAATGAGGTTAAATCTCAATCCATTTTGATTTAAATTTCTCTTATTGTTAGGGATGTTGAAGATTTTTTCTTTTATTTGGTGGCCATTTGTACTTCTTTTTTTATTATTTAATTTTTTAAAAAATTTATCTATTATTTTATTTTAGTTCATTATACACAGATGGAGTATAATTATCATTTTTCTTGTTGTACACAAAGGAGAATCATACAATTTGCATATTCATACATATACATAGGCTAAAGATGTTTGTCTCATTCTATTATCTTTCCTTCCCGGCCCCCTCCCCTCTCTTCATTTTCCTCTATACAATCCATCCCTTCTCCATCCTTCCTGTACTTCCTCCCCACCCCTGCTATGTGCCCTTCTTTAGAGAGATGGCTTTTAGTTCTTTTACCCATTTATTGATTGGGTCATCTGTTTTTTGGCTTTTGAGTTTTTTTAGTTCTCTTTATATTTTGAATAGTAATGCCCTGTGGGGGGAGTAGTTGGCAAAGATTTTCTTCCATTCTGTAGGTGTTCTCTTCATGCTGTCAATCATTTTCTTAGCTGTGTAGAAGCTTTTTAATTTGATGCCTTCCCACTTTCTGATTCTTGTTTTTATTTCTTGAATTTTAGAAGTTGTATTAAGGAAATTAATATAAATATTCTTGAAAATACTTTTAAAATGATTTTGGAAGTATCAATAGTACACAAAAACTTACTTCTTGAAATTGAATGTGAGAGTATGTTCTACCATCTTGTAATGTGAGACTCTGCCCCAATTATTGGTATTTGAGTGTAAATATTAGCCTTCCCAGCTTATTTACTTTGTTTTCTGTTTCATTTTCTGTTTAAAAATAAAGAAATCAAGCATTAGATGTTTTTGAAACAGTTTTAGAAAATCTTATTTCTCTATCTTCTATTTTGGAGAGACTGACAATATTAGGAAAACAATATTGCTTTTAGAAAGATGCATTTCTAATATATTATCCTATTTTGAATATTCTCTATCATCTTGGCAATTTTTTTCTCCTAAATAGTCATATAGAAAGACATTTATATAGAAGATTGGCTAACTAAACTAGTATCTGTCAGTTACATTGAGGTCATTGTCTGTCAGGTAGTAACATCCCTGAGTCTTGGATATTATTGTTCTTTAACCACACTGAAGTGATTCCATAATATCTAGAATTGAGTTTTACCTTGTAAAAAATTTAAAGATTATAAAAGTGAAACTAACCCAATATGTAGCTGAACTGAGGCCATATTAATAGTTTATTAACCTTTATCTACTCTGCAAAAGATTAGCAAATTTCATCTCATGTAGCAATTCAAGCTCAACTACTCATGCTTGTCTGAAATGTGCTCTTGATAAGGGCAGAGACCTATGTCCTTCAGTAAGGAACTCAGATTGAGTGATTTGCCTTAGATGTCATTAGAAGTCTACTTGCTACCTTCCTACCATCTAGGATTTGCATTTAAAAAAAAAATGATTAGTCCCTGTTGGTCTATATAGATAAGCTAGTGTAAGAGTTCATGGAAAGGTGAATGATTCAACTATGGTTTCCAATTCTCTTGAGAAATTTTTGCTTAATCAAAATGTCAATCAAGTTTGGTGTGGTGGCACATGCCTGTAATTCCAATGGCTTAGGAGCCTGAGGCAGACAATTCCAAGTTCAAAGACAGCCTCAGAAACTTAGCAGACCATAAGCAACTTGGCAAGGCTTGCCTCAAAATACAAAATAAATAAATAAGTAAGTAAATAAATAAAAAGGGCTGGTGATGTGGTTCAGTAGTTAAGCACCCCTGGGCTCAATCTCTTATGCCAAAATAATAATAATAATAATAAAAACAATTACAATAACAACAACCACCATCAAGAAGCATATGAGGACCCACAGTCAGAACTCCTATGTTGTAAAAATGTTTTGTTTGCTGTTTCTTTCATACGACTATAAATCAAATGCTGCTAAATTTCCCCAGTCCATAAGTTCAATGAGGACAAGCCTACATGTTTAAATTCTTCCAGTTCTCACCTCTCACTTGCCTGGTGCCAGTTTAGTAAAGAACTGGAGAAGCCATTTTACACCTTAGGAAGCCTTCAGGAAATGTGTTAAATGTTATATGGTTCTCAGAATTATTGATGAATATTATTTCATTTAGACATATAGGAAGCATAAATTATAGAACACTGAAATGCAAAGTGTAGGTTTTTACAACAAAGAACTCTCCATTTTCCACAGGGGTCTCTAAGTTCAGAAAGACAAACCTCACCATGACTATTCCCTAGGAACTGGGCAAGAAGAGTCCTGCTCTTGCCCCACATAGAAAAACAATACCAAAAAATTAAGTTTTCTAAAGGATGTATGGTCTCTTTCACTTTGGATCCACATCCACATAGACTTTGTAACTCTAAACATTCTCCTTTTTAATGGCCCCAGGGTAATATTGTCTAATGTCTTCAAAATGAAGAATGACAATGTGTGGCTCCTGTGAAGATTTTTGAGTGGTGCCACTTTGGTAAGGAATCAGGGAGAATATGAGAGACATAAATTCTTATGTAGAACCAAAAAAAAAAAAAAAAAAGTAAGCTTAACTTTTCCATTCCTTTCCTGTAGGCAGCATAACACAATTAGTTCTTGCATAATTAAAAATTGTTTTCAGGAAGTGCTAAAAACTCATTTTCTTCCTTCTCTTCATGCTCCAGTTTTTGGTTTCATTGTTATTCGCAAATACAGGTAATGTTCTAAATACTCGCAATTAGCTACATAAGGAACATTTTGCAATATTAAATAATTCACATGGTCCTTATACATTTGCGGCTGTAGATAACTTGTACATGGAAAAAGACACCATTTTTTTTTTTTTTTTACATTGACCTCTAAAAGTGAATACAGCTTTATTTGGTAAATACAATGACTTAAGGCTGAAATTTTCTGCTTTACTTAAATACATTTGATTTGAAATTTGATATTAATATACATGAATATGTGCTTTAGGTTTTAACATAACAGTATTAAGACTTCTTTAGACCGCATAAACCAAAAATAATTTACACTCCCACCCCTGACATTTTAAATGTTGTGAGCAGAACAGCTTATTCCAAATAGAATTCTATAAAACTGGTTTTTATATAATAGTGCTAAGAAATGTATTGAAGGACATTTCTTTAAAAGTCTGGTAATACAGAAGAAGATCTGAGTAGAGGCACTTACTATTGAGTAGAGGCACTTAAGTATTAGAAAAGGTTTTGTTCTGAAATGACTCAATGATTGATTACTCACTCATTTTCAGTTGCAACTCTGGTTTAGTGGAGCAATTTCTGAAGAAAACAATGAAACTGATAGTAATTGATGTCTGAGTGATTTGAGGTATCTTTTCATTATCTTGAATTATATATTATAATTATATCAAATTATCTATAAGTCAAATACTAATTTTCATTAGTAAATATTGTTTTAACATTTTATGTCATCATCATGTTAAGTATGTTTTCATACCATTTGTAGAAAATTATGAACAATGTATGCTGTGAAAACTCTTATTGAGTTCATGTATTTTCTTCTAGGTTATCTGTCATTCTTGTTCTTAGTATGAAGTTATTCTTAAAAATTTACTACCTAGGATTCCCTTATGTTGAAAATTACTATTTATTTTTCTAATCTTGTCTCCAACTCAAGAATTCTCCTGAAAGAATGATATAGAAAAAATTGATAAAGTTAAGTCTGACTGTGTACCACAGTATTTAGAGGGATTTCTAGAAAAATAAATTTAAGATATTTTAACACAATAGGCATAGAAGTAACAGTTCATATGTGGTATCAGATTTCCTCATTTTCTTCCCCCACTTCAAGAGGCTGACTAACATAATATGGCTACTTGAATGCGAGCTCTTTTAGTTTTGTTTAATTTTGTTTGTTTTGCTGTGCTGGTGATCAAAACCAGGGCTTCACACGTTAGGCAAGTGCTCTATCACTGAGCTACATCCTCAGACCTAATAATCTTTTTCCATTGAACAACTGTTAGGATGGAGTTATTACTCATGAAAACAGTAAGAACTGTCTCATGAATATTTGGGGATGGATAAAAACAATAGTATATAGTAAGCATTCATCATCTGGGTGTTCGGCATATGTGGATTCAACAAACCATGGATCAAAAGTATTCAGAAAAAAATTGCATCTGTACTAAACATGTACTGACTTTATTTACCTTGTCATTACTTCCTAAACAATCCCATATAACAAATATTTACATAAAATTTATACTGCATTAGGCATCATAAATAATCTAGAGGTGATTGAAAATACAAATAAGAATGTGGATAGACTAACTGCAAACACTCTGCCTAATAGGTTTGAGATTGGGCATTTGATTTGCATAGCCTTGGGCTTCCTTTTATTTTTAAGAGTTATGACAACTAAATTGTGCTGGGGTAAACTGGTGGTCTCAGATATATCATGAGTTCTTACTTCTGGGTTTTCCTGATCCTGGATGTGGAATATCTTCTGGCTAAGGCCCCAGAGGGAAGCACTCAATCAGTTATGAATGGAAAACAGATGGTACATACATTCACAGTTTTGAGGGAGAAAGTCATGGAAGAAACTAAGCTCTGGCTTGTAATAAACCTTCTTGGTAGCCGGGCGTGGTGGCGCACACCTGTAATCCAAGTGATTTGGGAGGCTGAGTCAAGAGGATCGCAAGTTCAAAGCCAGCCTCAGCAAGTTAGCGAGGCCCTTAGCAACTCAGTGAGACTCTGTCTCTAAATAAAATACAAAATAGGCCTGAGGATGTGGCTCAGTGGCCGAGTGTCCCTGAGTTAATCCCTGGTTCCAAAATAAAATAAAATAAAATAAACCTTCTTGGTGGCTAAAATGGGGCTTAAATTATGTATGGATATTGATAATCTCTTACCCAGTTAGCATGTTTGGTTTTACACCTTAAATTGCATTTTATAGATTATATTTAAGCTGAAAGCCTTGTGTGATGTCTACTTGTATAGATTACATTTTGTATCATCCTATATTTATTTAATCAATCCCACTAAATATCTGTATTTAAAATGAGTTTCCTGGAAACATCATTGAGTTAAGTTTTGATTTTTTTTTAATCAGTTCATGATTGTTTGCCATTTAAATAGATTATTTAGACCACTAACATTTAACATAATTGTTTAACACAAACTTTCTGAAATTGATCTTTGATTAAGGTTCATCTATGACTAGTTTTCCAATTGCTTTGCTGATATTAAATATTTCTAAAAATCCATAAAATATATTGATACAACAGGAAAAGATAAAAATTTTAGAGATATGTAAAATGGACTTTTTTTTCACTTTTCACACAATGACAGCATTGTGCAGTAAGAGATTATACCATATGATTATAAGAATAGTTCTTTCAAAGAATTATGCTTAAATTTACCCCTTTTTTTCATTTTTTAAAAGTATATAGTTTTCTTATAAGACACACACATGTATATATGCTTATCTTTTTACCTTCATCTGTACTTTGCAATATCCACCTGAAAATATATATCATCCACTGTTATCTGAACAGCCACATTTTAGGATGTTTTAGTCCATTTTGTGCTGCTATAGCAGATTGGATAAAGAATTGTCTAAAGAGTAAAACTTTTTTTCTCACATTTAAGGAGATTAGAGTCTAAGATCAAGTGCATCTGGTAATGGGCTTTGTCCTAGTCTATTTCCTGTTGCTTTAGCAAGATACTTGACACCAGGAGATATGAAGAATAGAGAAAAAGGTTGCTTTCCAGTTTTGGAGGCTGGGGGATCCAGGAATATAGCAGTGTCAAGTGCCTTGTGACAGGAAGCCAGAGAGTGAGTGGCAACATGCAAAGAGGCAAACAACAGGAGGCAACATCACTGTTTAACAAATGGCTCCCTTAAGAACAAACCTACTCCCACAAGAAAGTTACAGTTGTTCCTAATGATGTAATCACCTTTTAAAAAGATCACACCTCCCCACACCATCACAATGGTAATCAGATTTGAACATTGGTTTTGAATGGGACAAACCATATTCAAACCATAGCTGCTTCATAACATGAAAAAGGAGGAAGGGCAAAAGGTGGCCTGGACACTGTACTCGCATAGCAGGCAGAAGAACAAAAGAGTGAAAACATTTGTGCAAACCTCTTTTATAGAAGCATTAATCCATACCTGAAGCTGAGCCCTCATGACCTAAACACCTTCCATTAGCTCCCTCTTCCTGACATTGTTAAACTTGGGGTTAAGTTTCAAACAGTTGATCTTTAGAGGACACATTAACTGGGGTATGAGAACATCCTGGCAGGCCTTCCAAGAGATGAATTGCTTTCATCTTTTCCTGAAAAGATGCTGATGTGTTGTTGTTGGTGTATGGGCAGCTTTGTTGACTTTCTTCCACCTTAAGTTTCTGTGGTACATGGCAATAAATATTTATGTTTACTTATTCTTAGATAAATCATGTTGGACCTGTAATAAAAGAATGACTTGGAAAAGACTTTAAGGAGGATAGATATTATTCCTGTAAATGTAGAGGTCTCCTAACTAGACAGTTGAACCAAGCATGTAATATTGGCATGTTGACAATGCACACCTTAAAGACAAAAAAGCTGAAATCTGATTAAACATTCCAGTCACTTTCTCCTTATATGAAATTGAGAATGAATTTAGAAAGAGAGATCTGATCTAACTTCCAATTTAGCTTCATAAAATAATGACCTTCTACTATAAAAAAAGATGTTAAAATGATCAATAGAAAACATTTTGATGCGGTATGAAAATTCTTTAGTTCTTTTCTTGTTTTAAAAATATTATAGCTTTCGTTTCTTAGTTTGGCTATGTAGAATTGTTCATTACCTTTAATCATATATGTCTAAACTACTTAAAAAAAACAAAAGTTGTATTAATATTTAATGAAATGATTAATTATAATTTTGGTTCTATTTTGGCAAAAAATTTGACCTTGTAAGATTGTTACTTTTTCTTCCTTATTCTTTCTGGCTATTCTTGATATGTTTGTCTTCCATTTGCACATGTTTCTATTAACCTCGAGGTTAATGTAATATTGATTTTTATATGAAGTTATGTTTTCTTGGAAATTGAAAACATTTTTCAGATCAAATGATATACTAATTTTTAACTGTGAGACATTGAAGGAAATGAACTGTTGACATGATGAAATATCTGAAAAAACTTAATGATATATTACTTTGCACTAACAGAAAAATAAGTTTCATAGCAACTCTTTAAAACCAGTGAGGTAACTTGAAATCATGTGCCTATTATGTTTGAAGAAATGATGTAACTATTACATTTGACTTTTTATGAGGAGTCAAAAGAAATGATGTTAGCAGAAAGCAGCCTGACATGCTGAAGTGAATTCTTTGGAAGCATTGCCAGTTAACAGATATCATGTGTTTCAAATATTTATTTATACAGAATTGTCAGCCATTCGTAAATGTAAGAATTCTTCTACATTTTATCCATTCCATGAACATTTATGGTTCAACTGCAATTTGTGAGCACTTTCCAAATATAATGCTGTTGAGGGAAAATATTTCTTCTTCTCATCTTTTAATACTATAGTCACAGACTCCTTTTTTTCCCATATATTTTCTATTAGCTTCAATAAAAAGGTAGCATAATATAAGTATTAAGATCATGCTTTTTAAAAATAATTTTATAGTTATGTCTACTTCCCAAACTTTTAGAGTTCTGGATAAGTAGGGTCAATGGAGGCAAAAAGGACTTATGACTAAATGCAGGAAATCTATAAATCATATGTATGAGTAACAAAATTATTAAATAAACATTTTCTTTGACTTAATTTTGGAAAAATATAGCTACATAGTAACATCATACCTCATATTTTTATTTAAAATATTTGATTTTCACAGCATTCTGAATAAAAATATGGAAGTACCTGTAGAGGTACTTGGCCCACTAGACCCTAGATTTTGACTTAGTGGTTGAAGTACACCACATTCTTTCCTATGCTCCTCCTCTGTCCTACACAAGGAAGACTCTGAGGGGCTTTTTCAACCTATTCATCCACACTTACAGTTCACATCCCTGAGAAGTTGCTTTTGATCATTTCTCAGATTTGAAATGTGGAAGTACAAGCATAGATGAGGGGAGCCCAGATGACTTTCAAGGTGCAATTATCCCTTAGCTCCATGGGTTTTGTGCTCCATGGAGCAGGGAACATAAGGAGTAGGGAAAGAACTCCTTTAAAATGTGTGCTCCACATCAGGGTAATAGTGGAGTTAGACTTTTGTTTAAATCTTTTTTTCTCCCATCATCTATTAGTTTTGTATTCTTCAATACAGAACTGGAGGGCCTGGATTTGAATGCCAACCTCACCATTTAACAGCTGTGTGACTTTTGAGATACAACTTAAACTCTCTTCCCTCAGTTTCCTCATTTATAAATGAAGAAAATAATAAATGGATGACCATATAAGCTATTGAGGTCTCTGAATAGAAGTGGGAAAATAGGGCAGCAGAAGATACACTAAAAAAACAGGGTGAGGGGAGTAACTCAGAGGCAGTTCAGGGAAAAGCAACAATTTTGTGATGTGAGGTTTCATTTCTTCACTTCTGAAATGAAAGTATTGACTAGATGTTTACAATCCTGTTTAAATCTAAAATTCTATTTCTATGACTGAAAAATTCTACTACGTCTTTTCACAGAGCCAAAATTTTCATACGTTAATAATATAGATAACATAGTTTCTTTGATACCATTTATGTTCAAACTCTGGGTTTCTGATTTTTAAAGAAGAGAAATAAGGATCCATGGGAATTTAATTTCTCTGGCTGAAGACATATTTAAAAGTTTCCTTTCTCTTTTGTTTTTTTGAAAGTTTAAGTTTTAGTTATAATCATTATATGACCAGTCTTGAATTTTAAAATTGAATTGGAAGGAATAAAAGTTTCACTTCATCTTTTTTCCAAATGAAGCATTATGACAATGTTCAATTTACTAGTGACCTGCTGCCACCAAGGTACTAAGAGAGACTCAATCTTGCAGCTTCAGCCACGACCGCAGACCACCTACTTGGCTTTTGCAGGGGATTAAATATCATTTTTTGCCTGTTGACAATCAGGAAGAGACAGGCATGTCTAGGCATGAACCAGAGTATGCTTTACAGTTTTTGTGAAAAATCACTAAAGATTTTCATCATTTTTGTTTGTTCTAATTTAGAATACCAACATTTCATTGCCGGATGAAACATATGGTGCTTAAATTTTGAAAGAAGCAATTATTTTTAAGTAGACTCAGAAATTTGAAACTTAAGGACATTAATTAACTTGTAAGCTCCATTATTTTAATTATAATCCCATCATGTTTCTCCAACCAGTGGAAAGGGAGAAGGTAAGACTGCCTTCAAGATGACAAGATGAGCATGCTTTTATTAATTGGTGTTAAAGAAAGAGAGCATGAGTAACATAAAACAAAGCATTAGAGCTTCAAGAATAGAAATAAATAAACTGTATTTGTAAGATTCTGGCTTTTCCTTACACATTCAGGATGATGCACTGCAGATAAACCAACAACAATGAGAAAAATATGAAAAGCCTGCCAGTTCTTTAAGCTGGCTTTAAAATGTCTAATTCCAGAAATCTCCCTCCAATGGGCAGAACTTTGAAGTTTCCTTTTGTGATTTCTAATCATATTCCTTTTTTTTCTAACCATTGCATCTTAATTTTTAAAAGTATTTAAGTCTACACAGCAATACCCTCATTAAAATTACCACTTATGCTTTCTTTGGAGATGACTGACTTCTAGTAAATTTTCATTTTAACTACAGGGATACTACTTTCACATCTAACATATAATGACATATTACCTGTTAAATTCACAGAGGAGTGATTAAATACTTATAAACGGAGCAGACAGCACTCCTCTTTTGGAAGGCAGATTACTTAGGTTCAAATGTCTTTCCTATAATTCAGTAGTAATGAAACCATGGGAAAATTGATGTGCCCTTTTGAGTTTTAATTCATTCATCTTTCAAACAGAGAAAACATGAAATCTACTGTACAAGATTTTGAGGACTAAGTCAGAAACTGTCCTCTAGCATTTAGTCTCATGGTAGGCAAATAATAAAAGTTGCATTAATATTTGTTTTATTCTTATTCTCATTCTGTCTTATTATTGCAGGCATTGCTGTCTGTTGCAGATAAAAATAACACAAAACAACAGCAACAACAACAAAACCTTATAAACCAGAGTTTTTCACTTCCCTTGAAGTGATGTGGGTGAGTGTGAAAATAAATCAAAGGTCACAGTATGGTACAGTGAATGACAGCATGGAGTGATGGAGTTACCCACGTTAGAAGAACACAATGGGAGTCATCCAAATCCAATTTGAGCTAGTGATGGAATAAGAATCACATCATAGATCCATTCTAGCATCTCTTTTCTCTGATTGAATCCCTCATTCCACTACCTATCATCATGGTCTCCTCCCTTCTGGAATTCATCCCAGCAGGATACTTGCAACTTCTTCCTGCTCCTTGCCAGGGAAATTAATGCTATATCTCAGTATAGTGCTTCCAAAGCAAGAGACTTCCCTTAGACAATTTTGCATTCCCTTTCCCTTGGACATGCACCCTCAGAATCAAGTCCCATGCTTGCAGACTCTCCTTGCTCTGGTTGGGAGCTGGTGGGTAAGTCCTATAGCTTCTTTAAAGTATAGTTCCCTTTTTTTTCTAGCAGATCCAGTATTTCCTTGACTGACCCTAGTTTTTGACATAGTGTTCATTAGGAACATTGAAAGTAAATCTTTCCTAAGTGAGAGTGGACTCCATATCATCTTTCTTTTTTCTTTTTTGCTTTTTTTTCTTGCTTTTATTGGTGCATTAAAGGTATATATAATATTTGGGTTCATTGTGACATCATAATATATGCATAGAGTTTAATTTGCTCCCTTTGAGTTCCCTGATTTCCTCTGCCTTTCCCTCTCCCCATTCTCCTTCCTGTACTGGTCTTCCTTTGAATCTATTTATTTTTACTGATGCTTTATAGATATAAATATGGGTGAAATTCACTGTGTTATATTCATATATGCATGTAGTTTAATTGTGTTGAATTCATTCTGCATTTCCTCCTCTTTCCTGTCCCTCCTCTCTCCTCAACCTCCTGCTTCTATCATCTTCCCCTCTTTTCCCCTTACTTCCCCATATCTTTATGTTATCCAATCCCATCCCCTCTTTTCCCTTAGTTTGCTATAGTTTTCATATATGAGAGAAACATCTAGCCTTGACTATTAAGTGTGACTTGTTTCTCTTAGCCTGATGTACTTTAATTATATCCACTTAATAGAAAATGCCATAGTTTCATTCTTTTTTATGGCTAAGTAAAACTCCTTTGTATATAGACCACATTTTCTTTATCCATTCATTTATTGATGAGCACCTAGGGTGGTTCCATATTTTGGCTATAGTGAGTTGTGCTAGTATACATAATTGTATGTGGCTTTATCATTATACTATGATGATTTTAGTTCTTTTGGATAAGTACCAAGGAGTAGGATAGCTAAGTCATATGATGGTTTCATACCTAGTATTCTGAGGAATCTGAATCCTTGTTTCCAGAGTGGTTATACCATTTTGTGGTTCCACAAATAATGTATGAGTCTACCTTTTCCTCCACATTCTTGCCAACATTTATTATTATTCTTTTTTTTCTTGATAATTGCCTTTTTGACTGGAGCAAACTAAAATCTTGGTGTGACTTTGATTTATACTCCCCTGTTAGAGATGTTGACCTTTTCTCTTCATATATTTGTTGACCACCTTTCCTTCACATTGTTCTTTAAAAGAACTGAGCTCTACTTCTCTAAGGAGCAGGTCACTTCTGCAAGCTCAGAACTGGAAGAGGAATGATAACAACCTCTCCAATATGATATTTTTCCATACGTTTATTTCTTTGCTGTAGTTTTGTTTAACATCTATTCTTTTAACTTTTTACTTATGTATGAACAACAGGGAGGATTGAAAAAGCATAACTTTGGTTTCAATTTTTCCTTTGTCATATAGACTTTACTTTTTAGTTTTTTAAAACAGATTTGAGCATTATTATGATGATGATTCATATTTGTCATGATTGACCTTTAAAAATGAAGCAGAGATTTCCCCAACATTTCTTTTCTTTCTTCCTCTCTTGTTTCCACATATAAGAGAAAACAGGCAACCCTTGACCTTCTTAATTGGGCTTATTTCACTTAGTTCTGTCTATTTTCTTGCAAATGATACAAATTCATTTTTCTTTATGGCTTCATAAAGCTCCATTGTGTAACTACACCACATTTCCTTTATCCGTTCATCCATTGATTACACCCATGGAGATCAGCAGAGTAGAGGAAATGGACCCAGGGAAGGAAAATACTGGGGAATTATGCAGGTCAAATTATGTTGTTACATTGTGTGTGTTTCAGCTTTTTGCTACTGCGACTAAAAGACCTGACCTGAACAATTGTAGAGGAGGAAAGGTTTATTTGAGGGCTCACGGTTTCAGAGGTCTCAATCTATAGACAGCTGGTCTCATTCCTCAGGGGCTCAAGTGAGGCAGAACATCATGGGAGAAGAATGTGACAGAGGGAAGCAGTTCTCAAGATGAGCAGGAAGCAGAGGAAGAAGTCTTCACTTGCCAGGTACAAATATATTCTCCAAAGCCACGGGCCCCCAGTTACCACCTCGTCCAGTAGCATCCTACCACTTCAGTGACTACTTAACTCTCACAACCCAATCATTTCCCCTCTGAACCTTCTTGCATTGTCTCACATGTGAGCTTTTAGGGGACAACTCACATCCAAACTGTAACAGTGTGCATGTAAGACTATGTAACAACAAATTCCACCATTGTGTACAACTATAATGCACCAATAAAAAATATGGGAAATGTGATACAAAATGAGATTTTTAGCATAAAACTGATTATCTCCATTAATAAATTAAAATTTAAATGTATAATTCAATGTGTGATGACCCCTTTAAAACTCTTCCTGCAGGTGGTGACAGCATAAGCTCATTTTTCTCTTTGGTTGACTGCTTTTGGCAGTAAAATACCAAATAAAAGGAACCTCCAAATAAAAGCAAAAACCACATATTGTTAAAACAAAACAACAACAACAAAATACCTACCACAGATTACTTTTGTAACTTTTTCTTTTTCTTTTCCTTTTTTTATTCTTTAAATAGTTCTGAATTTACAATGGATGTTTTGCGTTTTTTTTTTTTTATAATTTGGTCTAACAAATGAAAGGAATTGGGGTTGTGGATGTAGCAGGCAGAAGTCAAGTATGATTCTTGCATTTTTTGACTGAAGTAAAGAGATGGTTCAGAAGTTGCTAGTCTCGTTCATAGCTCACTTTTATGAACTATGGGCAAGCCAGCCAAGCTTAGTGGCCTGGAACAGCAAGCATGACTAATGGATTTTTAAAATTGTTCATAGCTTCTAAAATAATACACAATGTTCTTAGATGCAGTGACCTTTGAAGTAAAGTGGAGCAGATGTTCCATAACCATCCTAATAACAAAAACAAAACAGATATAGAACCAAAGTAAATTAAATCTGTTTTATAGTGTTAGAGAAGTATAGACAGATGGAAGCTAATTAGAATAATAGACATGGCATTTTCACAAATACTCTTCTCATTAGTTTTAAATTGTTAGAATGTCTTTATGAACTCATATTTCCCCTTCTAAAATTCAACTGACTTTTAAAGATTAAAATAACCCATATTAACAAGTTGACACGAACACAACATTTCATTGGTGTGGTTGTCCTCTTGTAGACTTTCAACTTGAATATGAGTAGTCTTACTTATATTTCTCCTTTGTAACTAAACGTACCCATTTTGAAAATGTCTGCTGAGCACTTCCCAGGTAAAATACAACATAAAAGTCTTTGTGTTGAGTGCAAAAGCAAAATGGAACAGACTTCAGTCCCAAGAAACTTAAAAGTACATTGAAGTGGAAAAACCAATAACTAGTACATAGAATGGAATAGATGAGGATGAGATCATTTTATTACATATTTATAAATATCTTGCAATATTTCTTGAAATGGTTTATGGAGGTATATATGTGTGTTATAGTCAATATAAAATAAGTAAGAGACATTTTATGTAAAAAGAAAAAAAGAAACTTGAAGTCAGGTTGAGACCTACATATCTAATGTATTCCAAAAGGGTGTGACTTTTTTTTAACCAAAGAAGAGTAAATTTTGTCAATGACCCTAGTGCAAGGTAACTGGAGGAGATTTCCTAATGTTGAAATCCAAGTGATATGTCCTTTTGTGTTCCCGTAAAGCAATATCATGTAGTACAGTGGAATTCAGCCTTCAATGAATGCAATAAATACATCAATTTATGATCCACATGTCTTATTAGGGGGCTGCTCAGTGAGTTCAGTTAAAGTAATTTTGTGAAAAGACAAAGCAATGCATTTCTACTAGAACTCTTTTACGGTTACGTTTACCCATACATAATCAGCTCCTCTAAATGCTATCCTTCATAGTTCTATTTTTTAAAAAATCCTCAAAGATGCCTGTGGTGTGCAGGGATACTGAAAGCCACAGGACACCATCACGAAAATTTTCAACCAGTATTTTATGCTACTTGAAATATTTTTATGAAAAATTAATACTGTGAGATAGTTTGCAAAATTTTCATGGCGGGTATTAAACAGAGAGGTAGGGAAGAGAGAAAAGAGGAGATAAAGAAGAAAAGGAAGACAGAGAACTTGAAAAAATTACTTTACATTAGAGTTACTTTACATTAGAATTACTTTAGCACAATAGTTGGTAGATAAATGCTCTTGAGAGATGGTTTGAAATTTTCAGGATGATTTCATATGACCTTAGACTTCAGGCTGTATATCTGCGTCCATTTACCCTCCTAAGCCTATCACTTTCCTCAACCCACATTAAGGTTGAAGAATTTCTACTACGTATCTAAAAAGAGAGGCTAGAGAGAATTAATGCTGTTCTAGAAGAAGAGATTCTTACCTGTAACAGAGGTTAGAAACATGGACTTGGGAATCAGAAAACACTGAAGTGAAACCCTCCTGCCACCACTGAGCTGTGTGACCTCGATCAAGTTACTCAACTTCATAAGCCTGACTTTGTATTCTCACTTCTGAATAGATATAATAATCACCATCCATCGGTCATTTCATTTCACATTATAAAATTATATATACACATATGTACAGGAGAATATGAATATGAGAATATATCCCATTGCATATAAGCTTCTATTTCTTCTTATGAGGTAGAAGCCTGTCATTTAAAATAGTGAAAATGAGTTTGAAGCATAGTTGGTTATTCAACTTTGAAAACAATTGCAAAAGAAGATCAAAATAAGAACTCTAAAAATGTTTCATAAATTTAAGAAGTTTGCCAAGAACATTGCTATGGAGAATAATTCTCACTTGGTGTGTTTATTACTAAAAAATTCTATCTTATTTTTTAGTCTGTTAATGTACTGTATTATGTTGTACCACATTTATTGACTTGCATATGTGAAACCATCCTTGCAATCCAGGGATAAATACCAATTTATTCTGATGCATATTTCTTTTAATATGCTATTGATTTGGGGTTGCTAGAACTTTTTTGAGGATTTAAAGTCTGTGTTCAACAGTGACATTGGGCTGCAATTTGCTTTTCTTATAGGACATTTATATGATTCTATAAGGACCATAAAAATGCGGTGATGGTAAAATGTTGGTCAGTAACTGCACATAACTGTTCATAAAAGCTTCTTACAATCTTTTGTATTTTTGTGATATCAGTTATAATTCTCTCTCTCAATTACAAAGTTATTTTTATGAATCCTTTCCTATTCTTATTTATTCCAGAATTTTGTCAGTTTTGCTTATTATTTCAAAACTATTGTTTTCTTTGACGTTTTCTGTCGTGTTTCTGGTCTCTAATTTTTTATTTCTTCTCTCATGATTATTCTTTCCTTTGTTCTGCTGACTTTGAACATCATTCTTCTTTTTCTCCTTCCTTGAAATTTGAAATTAGGCTGTTTATTTAGAAAATCACTTTCTTTCCTACTTATCACTATAAACTTTCCTCCTAGTACAGCTTTGCCTGCATTGTGTAAGTTTTGTATGTTGACTTTTCGTTTGCATTGGTTTCATGACACTTTTTAATTTCCCTTTGATTTTTTCTTTGTCTGATTGGCTCAAGAGTGTGTTGTTTAATTTCTACATAGGTTTAAATTTCTGAAAATTCTTCTTATTTTTATTTGTAGATCACTGGGGTAAGGAAAGATACTTGTTATAATTTTAGCTTTCTTAAATTTTATATGCTTTTGGTAATCCAATATATGTTTTATCTTAGAGAATGTTCTGCATGCAGGTGACCAGTAGTTATAATACTACTCTTTTGTGGAATAGTCTGTGTGTGACCATTTAGTCTATTGGGTTATTTAAATCCACTGCATCCTTATTGATTTTCAGTCTAGATAATGAGTCCATTGTTGAAAGTTGGGTTCTAAAGTCCCCTATTGTTATTTCATTGCTATCTATTTCTCCCTTTAGTACAGTTAGTTTGCTTTGTAGATTTAAGTGCTCCAATGTTTGGTGCTTGTATATTTATAATTTATAATTTTATCTCACTATGAAACTAAGAATATTAGAATTAAAGCGTCGAACAGTGGTTAGTAGGAGCTAAACTGGGTGAAGGGAGATGGGGAGATGGTTGCAGTGCACACACTTTAAGCTGTTAGATGAGTAAGTTCTCAAGATGTCATGTACTTCATGAGTGGTGATGGCTGTGTAAATTAATTTGTGTTAATCATTGTACAACATGTATTTCACTGAGACATACTCATCACACTGTATACTGTCAGCCTGTAGTCTTTATCAATGAAATACTTTAAAATAAAAAAGATACATTCATACTATTATAATTATTTTGTGTCCTGTTTTATTTGCTGGTATATTAATTCTGAAAGGAGGGGAAAGCAGATTTTATTATACCAGGTTTTCAAGTAAAGAATCTACAATTCATAGTCTTTGACTTAGTGAAGGGTGGACAGTAGAGACAGAACCTAGACAACAACATGAAAGCAGGAGGGATGGGACATTAGCAAAGCCTATGACAATCTCAATTCATCTTCTACACTTAATAAAAAATAATTTCAGTAACTGTTTATTAAATAATACACTTGAAGTCCTAAAAATGAGCCATTGTTTCTCTAGGAAAACCTGAAAGGATACATGTTGTCATCCCCATTTATTAGATGGGGAAAGAAAGATGCCACATGGAACTCGAGTGTTTCCTGACACTTTGACCTTGCCCCAAAGATTGTGATTAATAAAAGCTGTAGTGAATCAAATAGTATCTCCAAATATTCACATCTACCTGGAACCTCAGAATGTGATCTCACTTGAAAACAGACTCCTTGAAAACATAGCTAGAAGTTCTAGAGAAAATAACCCTGAATTTAGGGTGAGTTCTAAATTCAACAACAAAGATCTGTGAAAAAAAAAAAAAAAAAAGAGGAGAGAATGTGGAGGACAGAGGGAGGAAGGCCATGTTCAGACACATGGGGACTCGAACTTCTGCAGGCAGCAGGTTAGAAGTCCAGTGTTGCCTTGCTATATAGGACCTGCTGGGGCTTGAGCAAGATGCTAAATGTATTGAATTCTCTACTTTTTTGTTTGTAAAATGTAAATTGACACAATGTAAAGAAAGTCAGGAAAACAGGTATGTTCCTATGTTATAATCCCACCGAATGTGCCAACATTTCAACAAAGCTTTTATCAAGGATACTGGTGAAAATCTTAGTAATAAAACCTTCTGAAATTTTATGATTTTATAAAGATATTTAAAAAATAATTTCAATTTCTGTAGTAAAAATGGGAAAAAAGAAGTAGGCAACTAGATATGAGAATAGATATAAATGGAATGGATATCAGTATATAGTTTTAGGTCTATAAATATATCTTCCCTTGATTCAGTAGTCTCCTTTTCTCACACTGCATCACAGTAATGCCCTTCTCAATGAATTGCTGTGCATGAACTATGTTTGGTATACAGTGTTAACATGCCCAACAAACTAAAAACACAAAATCAAGACAGATTATATGTAGTGTTTAAAATTCCGTAAGATCTGATAGAACTGGTTTTACTTGTGTCCTCCTTATTCAATTACCGTCTGTGCTTCGGGTTGATGACCTGTCAGCACTATTTCCATGTGTGTGGGTTTCTCAGCCATATCCTGCATGGATGAGAAAAGGGCTAACTGCCAGAGGACGATGTTGGCTATAAATCAATAAATTATCCATAAACTTATTTAATCAATAAACACACAAGAGTCAATACTCTAAATGAAAGAGTGCATGATGGGTCTGGTCATGCCAGTTCTGGTCTCTAACAACATGGAATAGCCCAATTCTCTTTTATTTATAGTCACACAGGTAAAGGGGGCCAGGACCAGAGGAGCTTCCTCTGTGATGAATAGGATAGGGTGGAGTTAGGGGAGCTGTTTTCTTAGAGGAACTATAGAAGAACCAGACAGGAAACATCCCCTCCACCCCCCCACCCCCGTCAATCTGGGACAGACCTCCATATCTGCCAGTTCCAGGAAGTCAGACCTCTGTGTTATGAGGCTCAACCTAGTCTGATTCTGCTAGATAAGGATGGCTTCCCACATCCATGTCTTCTGTCACTTCTCCAATTTGTGATGACCTGTCCTTGGCTGATCTTATCTTTCTCTGGAAACCTTCATAGATTCAACTAATAAGCAGATACTTCAGAGAGATTCTGGTATTAGAATAATATCAAAGCATGCAGCTATTTCCAACAGGTACAATCTTGTCATGCAGATGAAGCTATTAAACAATTGGCAGCATAGAAGAGGAAGCATTTTAACATGCCTCCAATGATGAAAGCAGGAAGGACAGGACATCAACAAAGCCTCCTTTAAAGAGATAAGCCAGAGTCAGTTGGGCAAACACAGAAGAAGTCCAGCCTGGGGATAAGGTGAAGAGAGTTCACCAAGACAAAAGTGCAGGTAGAACAATATGAAAGCCTGTGTTGGAGAAAATTTCTTCAGGTGTCTATGTTTTAAGTTCATATTCTAATAAATGTGCAATGTTGAAAAAAAAAAATAGGACCTGAGGAGAAACCAGGGCTACACCAGAAAGCATGCCGGCTTTTAATGGGACCCAGGGGAAGAGTACAAGTGGAGGCCGGCATGTTTAACATTGTAGACATTCCAAGTCGACCGAGTTGATAAGCATGGCTTCCTACATGTCATATTTATCTTTACAATGTCCTAGTAGGTTAGGTTCTAATCTGTAAATGCTGTGCTTATGAACTGCTCCATTTGAATGACCCAACAAGAGAAAAACTCATCCACAATTTACTCCCTTTTTCCTTTCATACCTAGTCCACTTAGCATCAGAAAATGCCTCTGGCTTATGCATGTATATACTTTAGTCCACAGCTCTTTCATAGTCCCAGGAACTATTAACCCTTGGTTATTTGCTGAGGATAGAGATATACTTATCTGTGGCACATTTTACCTTGGGGAGAAGAGTTCTCACAACGGAACCATAAACAGTGCCTGGAAACAAATTTGGGCCATTTGTTTACAGAATTAGATGAAGCCAGGGATAGGGAGAGTAACTAGAAGGGTACCAGGCTGGCCCTTCTTGGACACAGAGCATACTCATCCCAGGGTAATGATGTGACCAGAGTAGAACTCTTAGACTCTACTCTGAAGCATGGGAGATAGGACTTTATACATCAGTGGTAAGTTTGGACAATTTTCTGCAGACCGAAGAGAGCTATTAAAAACTTTTAAATCATAGCTATCACATATAAGTTTTTACTTTTTCGTGTAACTATAAATTGGTGAAGACAAAGATACTTTTCAATGAAAATAATATTGCATATTGCCAAACATCTTCAAAATGCCTCATTTATCGAAGCATTGCATGGTAGACAGAATTTGACAGACTACCTGTAAGTGTGTATGGTCATTTACCTTGTACAATGCTGTATGTATTTCAAGTACTCCAAGTAATTCTACCAATCTTTAAATTTAATCCTTCTAATGTACATCAATGAGAGTAAGAGAGTTATTTCAAAAGTGATTTGAATATTTCTGGGCTGAACTTCATACTGTCAATTCTGAAATTCACTATTCACTTTGACATGAAGAGGCAGAGAGAAAAAGAGTAAGAGAACTTAATGCACATAGCCTGGGAATGAAATCTAGGCAGTGTGATTTAAAGTAGCACCATCCAATTACTCCCATCCATCTGCCAGGAATGCAGGTTGAGATTATGCACTAAATGCACAAGAAATTCTTCCTCTCAAAAATTATTTACTCACACTATTCAAAACATACTAAATAAAGACAAAGATAACACTGAATGAAAGAATAATTTAAAATTCAGTATAGAAAAATTTAAATGCATCTTGCTTGCTATTCTTGCTCTTAGAGATGAAAACAATATTCCATTTTAAAGAGCACATATGACAGGTTAATACAATAAGCTTGTCCTTAATACGACCTTCCAGAAAGGGACAATTTGACCTTGAACTAATCTCCAAAAGAAAAAATAAAAAAGAAAGAGAAGAAATATTCTCTGCTGATTCAATTTGTTTTTCCATCACCCCTTTGCCTCTGGGAATGCAGATGTCTGGCTAGATGGGTCTTCACGGTAGAAAGATATCTATACCCAAGTTTAAGTTTTGGTAGCTTCGTTTGTACAACATGGACTCTGGGAAAGCCCACACTTTTTGAGATGATAGAGTTTTAATCTCCCACTCCCTTGTATATCCTGTGTTGTAATAAGATCATTGGATATATATATGGATAAAAGACTCAGCTGGGATTCCTAAATAACCTGGTCCAATAGCACATTTCCTTGGTCCATTTCCTTTAGGACAGTGGTGATTAACTCTTTGGGTGGTCACTGAATCTTTTGAATATGTGATGAAAGAATCCCAACTTAGAAAAGCACATGCATCTATATACTCAGAATTTTCCAATCACTTTCAGAAAACTCCTATTGTCCTCAGAATAAACTCATGAGATCACCTCAATGTCCTGAGCCACTTTATTTCTATAATCATGGTATCCATGGTTTCTTAACACCAGATAATCTCTCATATTAGGCATTAAATATAGATTAGATAATTCTTAATTTTCCTTGGAAAAGTGAAAGAGGAGAGGTTATTTTAGAATGATATTTTTTTCTTATTTTTCTATTAAAGTATGTTTACTCTTGATTAAAAGAATCCTTAACAAGGCTAGTATTTCAATCAAATTAACATTTATTGTGCTCCCATGAAGTGCCTTTCCTCTACACATTGCTATGGGGAATAGTAACTTAATCATCTAGAACAGTCTCTGCAGACAGACTGAGTTTGTGTTTTTTAAAATCTCTCTGCCTACCAATTTACTTCTAAAACAAAAAAGTAATAATGTGTAGCACATAAGATCATTGTGAGTACTAAGCAAGGTAGTAAATGCTTAACAAAGTATTTGGTGAGTTAAGCACTCATTAAATGATAGTTGTTAATTTTTTTTCAATGTCAAGGACTGAATTCAGTGCTTCATATGCTATAAAAGTGTTATAGCATTGAGCTACATCCCAGACCCAATTATTAATTCCATAAGTTTATATATAAAAGTTGCTTTAACAAATGTGAATTGAAGAATAAGTGACTATGAGAAAAGCTAATATGTAATACTAAGTTTGGACATTTTTATTTGCTTGTGAAATATTGAATGAATAATTTCAGTAATATACTAACCTCTTTTCTTTTTATTAATTCATCTTATATATAACAGTAGGACCCATTTTGTTAAAATTATACAAGAATGGAATATATCTTATCCTAATTTGGAGCACATTCTTGTGAGTGGGAACAATGGGATTCACTTAGATATTTCATATGCGTACCTAGGAAAATTATGTTAGATTCATTCTACTGTCTTTCCTATTCCTCTCTCTCTCCCTTCCTTTCAGTTCCCTTTGTCTAATCTACTGAATTTCTCTTCTCATCCCCCATTTTTGTGGTTTAGCTTCTACATATTAGTGAAAACATTCAACCTCTGGGTTTTTTCAGATTGGCTTATCTCCCATAGGATGATCGTTTCCATATCCATTCATTTACTGGCAAAAATCATAAAGGTCTTAAAGTCATTCTCCTTAATGACTAAGAGTCCATTGTGCATATGTACCACAGTTTCATTATCCATTCATCTGTTGATGGGTATCTATGTTAGTTTCAGAACTTAGCTACTGTGAATTGTGCTGACGTAAATGTTAATATGGCTGTGTCACTGAAGTATGTTGATTTTAAGTCCTTTGTATATGCCAAGGAGTGGGATAACTGAGTCAAATGGTGGTTCCATTTCCAGTTTTTTAAGGAATCTCCATACTGCTTTCCAGAGTGGTTGCACCAAGTTGCAGACCCACCAGCAATGTATGAGTGTTCCTTTTTCACCACATTCTTGCCAACATTTATTGTAGCTTGTATTCTTGGTAACTGCCATTTTGACTGGTGTGAGATGAAATCTCAATGTAGTTTTAATTTGCATTTTCTCTAAGCTCTAGAGATGCTGAAAGTTTTTTCATACATTTCTTCTTTTGAGAAGGATCTGTTCAGTTCCTTTGCCCATTAATTGATTGGAATTTTTCTCTCTTTTTTTGGTGGTAAGCTTTTTGAGTTTGTTGCATATCCTGGAAATCAATACCCTATCTGAGTGCAGGTGACAAAGATTTTTTTCCCATTCTATATGTTTTCTCTTCACACTTTTGATGGGAAGAAGTTTTTAGTTTGATCCCATCCCATTTATTGATTTTGATTTTATTTCTTGTGCTTTATGCAAACTTCTCTTCTTTGATGTTTGTTAAGTCACAGAAAGTGGAGTGAAATATGTCAAAAGAGTAACCACTATTTAATTAATGTATATGTATTGAGTAGGCCCAAGGAGCATTCAATTCCATCTTTTATGTTTTAGTTTTTAAGGAAAGATTTTAGGATGTACAGTAAGATAAAAATAATGTTATTTTCTTTCAAGATAGGTCACATTATGTACTTAAGAGTTCATAGGTTTAAACAGACTGAATGAAAAAAACATCCAAAATTTTCCTAAAAGATTCTGTCTTTCTCATGTTCTCAATTGTAAAATTGTGCTTTGATGAAAAATTGTCACTACTTGAATATCTAGGTGTTATCCCTGATCCAGTATGATTGCACTGCACATGCAAATCCGTGTCAACCAGTCCATTGTTTCTGAACAGGTTGAAAACGGAGATAATGTGAGCAATGCAGAATTTTATTTTGGAACTTATCCTGGGTTCAGTGAGTATCACTTAACATATTCTTTTCTTGCTTTATTGTTATTCCAGTCTATCAGTGGTATGTAGAGAGTTTTTCTTTTGTGTAGGATATTCTTAGGGATTGATGCTACAAATCCCACCCATTGAAAACTCAAACAAAAAACCAATAATTTTCATAACCAATATATCCTTATGTACATATTTCAGGGACACTTAACTTTGCACTTTTTTCTTCAGTTTCTATAAATCACAGTGCTTGATAGATCCACTATTGAAGAGTAGAAATCATTTTGTGTGTGTGTGTGTATGTGTGTGTGCATTTCAAGTTGACCTGAAGACAAAATTTTGATGAACCAATTCTTAAATGTAGACTATAAGACCCTTTCTTTGTAAGTAGCACATGGACAACATCCAAGTAGCCAGTTTTGTTAATGGCTTCCTTTTAACCACTTAGAATATTACTTTGCATTTTAATTTCTTATATTTAGTTTTTTGTTTACATGTTTTTTTTTCATAGATCTAATGATTTTTCACCTGTTTTATTTATGGAAGTTACATTTGTGGTTGAAATCCTTACTAAAGCTTCATATACAGTGTGAAAACTTTTCTGATGACCCAGTGGGAATCCGTTGTCCTTATCCTACCAAAACATTGTGGAATTTAATGTTGATGGATTGCTACCTAGGTAAATTTAAAATTTGCAACTAGCAAGTGTACAAGTTGGATTTTGCCTTAAGGATATTAATTTCTCTAAGACAAATTAATATAATACACTTTCTGCATTTGCCTTGGGAATTCTTGTTCCATCCCTGAAGCTCCAGAGCACAGAAATGCTATTAATGAATCTTTGGCTTTAAATCCTCTTTCTTGCCAAAGTTAATTCCGAGGCTCCATGTGTTCTATTCCAGGTGTAGGAAGGACAGTGATAACTCCAGTTTTAGATCAAAGTCATGAAGAACTGCCCCAGCCTGGAGTCATACTTTAACCTAATGGTGACCAAAACTTCTGACTGCCTATACCTCAAAAACCTTCTGTTTGCCTGCAACCCTTAGCTACCTTCTGCACTTGGTGACTTGCACCAAACTCCTTGAACCCAGAGTAAACTAGGAAGAAACAGCAACAACAACAAAACATCTTTTCTCTTTTCTCAGAAACCATAAAGAACCAGATTCATGGTCACCTTCTCAGTACTTCTCACATCCCAGAACCCATGAAATACAGAAAGGGCAACAGATGGAAGCTGGCTGAGTTGAATGGTCCAACTTATGTCAGGTGAGACAAATTAGTTGGAATTTACCTAGGATGTGTCTTTGTCATTAAGCAGGAGCTGAACAAGACACTACTGGAAACATTACATAAGTTCACTTTGAGGATTTGGAGACTAAAATAAACTTTTCTAAACTATGATGATACAAATGCATTTCAGTAAAATATATTGGAGGAAAGACTGCATCATTTTTTATTCTTTCTATGAAATTATAAAATTCCTGTTGTATAATCAGGCAGTAATGGAGAAATGTAAGGAAATGATATACATGTGCATCTTCCACCATATTAATACTAATAAAAGGTTTATAATACTTTCAGCTTTGTGAAATTTATATTATTTGTAAGCCCTTTGAAAAATGTAGTGTATTAACGTTTCTTCTTTTAGATTCTATGCTGAAGTATTAGCTCGTGTGCCTATAATTTTTATTTGTAGTTTGTATCCTATTTCTATGAAGTTTCTATAATTTACAAAAGCTTTGGGTGCCATCAAACATTTCTACACTCCAGTCAAAATCCAACTGTTTATTGTGCCCTCATGTGGCTGTTCCAATGTCACTTTATACTCAATAGGAACTCAATACTTCTTTCAAACTCCACACCTTTTTTTCCTCTTGTGTTCCCTCTCTCACAGTGAATGATTTCTATTCACCTAAGTCTCAAAATTAAAATTGGAGATCACCTCTAATAGATGTGGAGTGAGAAATCCCCAAGATAATGAGGCCTGAGAAAAAGAAGTAAAAATGAAGGCCACACACTGACAGCCTTCATCTCCCAAGACAAATCTTTTCTAAGTGCTGGCTGCAGACAGGGAGGAGGTGTTTTATTAGCTTTAAAAGAAACAGTCTCTAGGAAGCATTAATTTCCTTCAAAGTAAATCATCTCCAGATGCTGCCCATAGACCTTGGACCAAAAAAACCCTCAAATTCCAGGATGCTCCAAAAAACTGATATGCACACTAGACCATTCCTTAAAATAACCTATATAAACCCAGGCCCTTTCTCTGTTCAGTGGCTCATTTTCCACCAGGTATTTGGGTCCTTGGGTGCCATTTCATCCCTGCACCCCCTGAATAAACAGCTGAAATGACTCGTGAGATTGCCCGGTCTTTTTACACTAACATCTTCCTATCACTGATCCTTGGGTAGAGTTCTTTGCCCTTCCTTGAGCTTTCTTAGATTCTGGTGCCTCCATTGACCAAAGGATTCACGTCACTGAACTTTCACCCACATTCATTCTTTCATTTCTTTATTGACCTCTTACATCCTTGAGCACAAGGACCCCTGTGTTTTGTTTCTCTTAATAGTTATATTTCACAAAGGACCTGGCTTAGAATTGTTCCTACATAATAATATCAAAAGAATTCATGAATTATTTTCTGACCCAATTTCAGAATTTTATTTTTTTTTCATTTTTTTGTCATACCAGGATCAAACCCAGGGCCACTTAACCACTGAACAACATCCCTGGCCCTTTTCATTTTTATTTTTTAATTTTAAGACAGGATCTCACTAAGTTGCTCAGGCTTTGCTAAATTGTTGAGGCTGGCCTTGAACTTGTGATCTTTTTGCCTCAGCCTCCTAAGCCACTGCTATTACAGGCATGTGCCACCTTACCTAACTGGTCTTCAATTTTGAGTAAGAGCTTTTCCTTATTTTGGTGTCAACTTTATTTATAGTGAACTGTTAAAGGGCAGGATTTGTTTAATATATTTCTGTATCAGACACCTAAGCTACTTGACATGTGAAAGTTGCTTGCAAAGAGTTTACTAGACTGGGTGTTCAATGTACACCTTGAGGGGCTGGAGTGGTTGAGTGTCCTGGGTTCAATTCCTGGTACCAAAAACAAATGAAAAATAAAACAAAAGTTAGAGGTCATTTACAAAAGTAGAAGATGTTACTAAACAAAAAAGAAATCTAATATCAAAAATTTGTATCAACAGGTTATTCATGTTAGGTTCTTTCAGCATATCACAATAAAGACACTAAAATTATAACTATAGCAATCGATAGTAGTAATTTTAATCCTAAAGAAGAGAAAAATATGTTATTAAATAGTTATCAGAGATGACAAATACTTTTTTAAGAAAATGTTACTGTTCTTCATGTACATGCACCTGAAAACCGCAAAATGCAAGAAGCCAATACTGATAGAATTGCTGAGAAATACAGTAGAAGTACTATTAGTATATATATATACTACATATAAAAATATATGCTACACACATAAAATTTTGAAGTAATTATATTAATTCCTGTTATTGATATACACACATTATATGTACATATTATACATAATATCTATAAAATACTTAATTTGAAACTCACAAAAAAAAAGTTAGAATAAACAGTGTAGAAGAAAAATGTGAAAATATCTCCTGGTTCCTTGAAGGCAGAAGACATGATGAGTTGCAGAGTAAAAAGTATGAGTTGTAGTTTAGTTATTCAATATTGAAACCCTGGATCTTACTTTGGGAAAGAACACAAATCTGTCCAGATTACCAATTGGATTTTTGTCCCCCATTATTTAGCAAAGTGTTTCAAGTAGCTAATGTGGCCCTGGCAATGTGTTGGCTATTGATGATATAAAGATAAGTGAAATGTGATCCCTTTCCAGAAATAGATTTTACTCATGGGGTGACAGGCATATAAAAAATAATTGTAATATCAGAGGATAGTGTCACCCACAGGCAGAATTGACAGCATCCAGCCATTTCCCAGCCTGCAGCACACATCACCAACCTTACAGGGCAGTTGTTCTGTTCCTGATTGGCCTAGACACCACCTCACAGACCTTCACAGCTCCATATTTCAAGCAGCTGCTCCCCTTTATTTGACATTGACTTATGAACTGAAGTCAATGTGCCAATTATACTGTAGCCTTACTGCATGAGAGAGTGTTTTTAAATAAATTTTTGGAAAGCACAGAGCTAGTTCCTTAAAGTATTGAGGCAAAATAATTTGTAACAAAATATTTTGCCCTTGATTCTCCTGTTTTTCCAATTGCTTGTAGTTGAGTAAATAATGAATGCTCTCTTAGACAGATAAGACAGCTCAAATGTCAACCTTGTGACATCAGTTCTTTGCAAATGGTGTACATTTCTGTGCTAATGAAGAATTTGTAGTCAGCCAGTTGGCACATAAATGCTTGAGTGATGGGACTTCCCTTCATCCTCTGTGACTGAGCTTTTACCCTCTGAGAGGCAACAACACTATTGGCAATGTTCTCCACTCCATTTAGCATTACTGAAAACTTGGCACCCTTTTGTATCTTCCTTATAAACATTCTTAGCTGTAAAGGACTCAAAAATGATTTTCACAGGTTCATTGAAATGATTTAGATGCATAACTGAGCCCTGGTTGAGAGTATTTTCTGTCTCTGTTGCTGTCTGTGTGTCCCAGAAAGCAGAGGAAGGGTGTGGCTATTTGGACAGGGCCCAGGCTACAAGGTATGCTTGAAGATGTCCCAGAAGACAGACTCCTGTCTATGTGTAGGTATCCCTCCTTGTTCATATTTATTATATATTTTTTTCATATTTATTATATTTTAAAATACAAGTTGTTTTGTTTGTTTGCTTTGGTACTGAGAATTGAACCTAGGGTGGCTTTACCACTGAGCTACATTCCTGGTCCTTTTCATTTTTAATTTTGAAACAGGGTCACATCAAGCTGCTGAGAGTCTGGCCTGGAAGTTGTGACCCTACTTCGACCTCAACCTTCGAAGTTGCTAGGATTATGGATGTACTCCACCACACCCTGCTGAAAGTATAAGTTTTCAGTAAGAAGAATCATTCGAAGTATTCTACTTTTTATTTGCTGACTGCACACAAAGTTTAGAGATTCTAGGACTGTGAGAAACAACTTGAAAAACAATTCATCTAGGCTGTCAGAGGTGAATGAAAAGGCACCTAGGACACAGTAGATGGTCAATAGTTTTTTTGTTGACTGTATGAATAAAAACGTAAGTGCAACTGGCATTCAAAAAAATTGGTTTTCCTGAGTTCTAGAATCCAAATCCCTTCACAATTCTATAGCAAGTCAGGTGGGAAAGGTTAAAACTGATTTGTGTATTACTTTGGTGATATAGTGTTTTGCAACTATGAAAAACATTGAGGACCAGTTGTCCTCAAATATTTACAAACCAGGTAGATAAGAATCACTTGTGAATTTTCACCATCCATATTCTTGCATCACACTCTTTACATATTTGCATTTACTAGATGTAATTTGGGCTTGAGCTGTCTAAATTTCTTAAAGGTCTCTAGATAATCCTTATTTGCTGCATGGCTGTGAGCATACTACCAAAATAAATTTGAAATATCACTTTAAATAAAATTAAGGAGGATATAGACCTAGCTCTATGTACTATTGCAATTTAATTTAGACTTCCTTTATTGAACACCTGCCTATGCCAAATCCTTGGCTGAGATGCTTATTTTTATTTCACTTAGTTGAGCTCTTTATGTTTACTTCAGTTACTTATCTACTGATTTTTTACTAACCTCTCAGATGTGCTTCATTATCTCAATTCTACATAGCAAAGAAATTAAAGCTCAGAGAAATTACCTTGCTAACACCATACAGCAAATAAATGGAGTAGTTAGAGTTTGAAACCAGCTTTTGACAAAATAAACTTTGTAATAAAATATTATTGTATTATATTTATAACAAGATATGATAATGCAAGAAAGCAACATTATGTATTAGCATGATGAGTTTCCATGACTTAAGGAAGAGCTGCAAACTGGTTAACTACTCAAGTATGAAAATATGATATCAAAAATTGGGAAATAATAAATTTTAAAGTGCCTGCATTTGAAAAGGAATGATATCTAGCTTCTGATTTTAAGAAATCAGTTATTTTACAGATTGTGTAAAATTGTGTCTTTGAGCCTCATTTTACTGTGAATCAGGACTTATTTAAATACATTTGTCTTTGCAAGTAGGCAGGCAGTCCTCTCTGTGACAAGTTGTCACAAAGTATGTAACAATAATAAAATCTTAGGAGACTAGAAGAGGAATACTTCATATTCCTTTTCAACACTTATTTTCAGAGTGACATCAAAAAATAAATTTTAATTTTTTTCTCCCTTTGAATAGACAATAGTTCAATATCACCTTAAACAAAACTTCATCATATTGTATTTGTAGTTTTTAAAATGATCACAATGTTCATTTCCTGCCATAGATATTCTTGCAACAATACTTAGAAATTTCAATATTTTATTTTTTATTTTAATTTTTTTGATTCATTGTTCACAAATATGAATATTTGATTCATTGTACACAAATGGGGTACAACTTTCATTTCTCTGGTTGTGCAAGAAGTAAGAAATTTCAATCTTTTGAGTAAAATAAAAGTGTTAGGTAAATAAAGAAGTTTTGACCCAATTCATGCCTTTTTCATAGAGTTTACAATTCAAATGTATGTCTAGTTTTAGTATATATTTGCTGTCACTTTAGAAGGATATAACATGATTAACAAGAAATTTAGAGGATAATATATTTAGTGAATAAACAAAAATTTAAATCAGACAAATTCACAGTTTCTTATACCTAGGATGAATTTCTTGTATTTGACTGATGCAAATAGACCACCCTAGTCACCCAGGTACTATGATTTCTAAAAAGACTTCAGAAAAATTATGGATGTTTATATTCCCTATGCTTAGAAAAAAATTCATTTAAAAGGAAATTTTAAAATGAATTAAAATATTTTCAGAATTTTCATTTTCTTACATGAAGTTAATTTCAGAAGTTCCTCTCAACAAACCCAATATTTTAAACTTTCTGTGCCATTCTCCTGATCTATTCACTCTTAGTTTTTTAAGTATAAGAATCTATTTGATTCTAGAGGAGAAGTTATCAAAATCCTTTAGAGAAAAGTGTCTTTTTTTCAAATTATAAAGGTAATCAGATTTCATTTAAAAAAAAATCCTTTCAAGATGAGGGGAAAGGATAAAAATCTCCCATTCTTCAATGAGAATATAAAAATGGATTGCTTAGTTGAATATGACTCACAGACTTAGATTTTAATGAATCACAAAATAAACCATATTATCTTATAATAAAAGTAATTTTGAGCCTAACAGCGAACCACAGTAAATAGGTTAATAACACCAGTTACAATCACCACCCTTATCATGGGACCAAACAGTATAAATAACTCCCAAAAATGTTTATTATCTAATAGGAAAATAATTAAAGGTCTATTTTTTATTGTAGAATTCCCAGAAAGAAATAAAATATTTCAAATAACTGCCTATATCATAGCCTACTAAATTTAACAATCCTGCTTCAATATTAAGGACAAACATATATTCCCTTTTCTTTTTTTCACTTAATTGGTTTTACTAAAATGTTTTTTTTGGAGTAGAACAAAAAAACACCATTTAAGATCCTGGATATCTTTACGTGGCATTAACTACATTGATACATTCATGGATCTCTATCTTCCCCTTTGAAAAGATCCTCATATTAGCCAGCAAGTATCGTCAACTAAATGACAAAATGGGATTGGGAGTTGGGAAGAGAAATGAAAACACGATCAGAATATAACAATATGAGGGTAGATACTTGTGAAGCATCCTATTGAGAAGTAACCTGAATGTAAGCAAAGTAAGATTGCCACGGCTCGGAGGAAGGAGTCAAGCATTGCATATGAAGGGCTGATGCAGAGATCTGGAAAGCACTGCCTGGATTCCTAATGCTGTCACAAAGTCATCATGGCTGGAGCTGTCTTTCATTTTTAACTTTAAGTAAGAAGTGTGGCTGAGACTTTGTATGCTCAAGTGAAATCTTTCTAAATGAAAATGTCAAGAGTGTAAGAGAAATTTGCATCTCTCTCTCAAATGCCCCCTACTTTAGTTGCACAGTGATGAGATCTTTAAGTGTATACTAACCTGGAAAAACAACAAAAAAGAGCACAAAATTATATTCTTTATTGCACTTTCTTTCATTGCAATAGAGAACACTTTGTTTCATATCAATAGATAAATTGAAAATGAAGAGATATTGCTTCACCGAGTCATGTGAGGTTTGTGAGTTTAAATTAATCAATAATTTAGTTTTTACCTTCTCAGTTGAGGTATTGGGAACTAAGAAAGATTCTACTTGGGCATATTCTCTTGGAGATATTGTAAATATTGTGTTGCCTTTCTCTACACTCGCATCCAAATTTGTAATTAACATAAATTTGAAAGGTAAGATATTGTAAGTAAATCCAGTAGAAGTACTACTGTTCTGTACAATGGAAAGAATTCTAGAAATAATGAAGTATGCTTCTCACATGGAAAAATCCTATTAGTAATTTAAAATGTGAAAACGCTTACTTTAAATACCCTTCAGATATTTATTTGTACCAAAGAAAAAATAGCATGTATAAGGCACTGGGTTCAATTATTAGCACCACAGGTGAATCAATAAATTAAAATAAAGGTCCACAAATAAAAATATTTAAAAAACATAAAATGTTCATTTTTATCAAAAAATAAATTTGTCTAAATTCATGCAATATAGATTAAAAATAAAACTATATTTTTAATATTTTCCTTCTAATAATCCAGATAATTCTTAAACAAAACTGCATTTATTGAAATACAAATAACAGTGGTTTTTCAGAAGATAAAATAAGCCTTGGCTATGGGAAGCGAAGTAGAATCAGTCAAATTGTTCTTAAAATAAAAATTACACATATTTTAATAGTATAAATTATGTGAATGCTTATATAAATTAAAGTATTGAAAATATTGAAATTTATAAGCAAATACATGTAAGGATAGAAGATGTGTTTTCAAATAATGGCTTGGGAATGGATGCGATTGATTTTAGAAAATCAACACTGAAACCATAAAGAAGAAAAGTAATAAATAATATTTATTCATTGCTTGCAATGAGTTCAGCATTGACCTAAGCATTTGCATATGTTACTTCAAATTAAAGCACTTTATATTTTATTTTTGTCTACGTAATCTCTGGTAACTTCTACATCTTTGAAACTGTGGCAATGAAAATGATACAGTTGATAGGTGTTGATAGACTTATTTGATGATTATTTTCATTGTATTTTTTGTTTGTTTTTAACTTTTAATTTCATTTGTTCTAATTAGTTATACATGACAGTAGAATGCATTTATACATTTTGATAGATCATATGCAAATGGAGTATAATCTCTCATTTTTCTGATTATGCATATTGCAGGATCACATCAGTGTGCATGGCATAATAATGTCTGTCTCACTCTACTATCATTCTTCCCCCATACCCCTACTCCTTCCTTCACTCCCCTTTACCTAATGTAAAGCAGCTCTATTCTTCCATATCCATTAGCATCCTCATATCAGAGGAAACATTCGGCCTTTGGTTTCAATGTATTTTTTAATCTTTATTTATCTATTTTGGTACTTGGGATCAGGCCCAGATGCTTTACTACCAAACTATACTATATCCCCAGCCATCTACCTTCCTTCCCTCCCTCTTTCCTTCCTTCCTTCCTTCCTTCCTTCCTTCCTTCCTTCCTTCCTTCCTTCCT
>JAJEJO010000744.1:222565-264228 GCA_020662805.1 Glaucomys volans
CTTTCTTTCTTTCTTTCTTTCTTTCTTTCTTTCTTTCTTCTCTCTTTGAGACATGATCTTGTTAAGTTTGCTGAGAGTGGCCTCAAATGTGTCATCCTCCTGCCTCCTGAGTTTCTGGGATTGCAGGCAAGTGCTAATGTATTTGGCTCTCTCTGATTTTTCTGCGACTTTAGTCAAATCTTTGATTCCTTTTATTGAATTCTTACAACCTCTTTCGAAAATCAGATTTACTGTATGTAAATTATAGTACTCAGCACAGTTCTGCACTTTGCCTCATTGCACAGTGTTCTTCAGTAGACATGCTGGCCAACACCAGAGTCCATCCCCAGGACACACTCGGCATGTGTGTGTCCTTTGTTGTTCCTGAGCTTCTATCAACTTCTTGGTTAACTCTATCAATAACCTGATTTTTCCCTTCATATTTGTGTATTTTCAAAAGTATTTGTTGCTTTTTTAAATACAAGAATGCAGTTTACTTATTTACATCTTTATATAAAAACTAAAGTTAAGTTTCTAGTTTTCTGAATTAAACAATTATGACTAGGAAGGACTAATTTATTATCCTTTTTTTACAAAACTTCAAGGAATTTGTCTTTTAAAATGTTGTTTATTTCTCAGGTCATGAGTATCTACAGCAATGATCATAGCAAAGGTCTTTGCATGTTCTTAATATTTTGTTATAGATTTAAAATTAGAGTTTTGTTTAGTGTAAAACAGTATCTGGCAGTAGAAAATAAGAAGATTCCTCCATGTGGAGGAATGTTGGAATAAGCAAAAGCATGGATGTGAACCAGTTCAGGAGAGGACCTCTCCTGCAGTAATACACAGGGTACTGGCCAGTGCTTAGTGTTCTGACTGGAAGATAGGGTGGAACCAGAATGTCAAGGCCCCAGAATGCTATGATTGATCATAAATAAATGCTCTTATGAAACTAAGTTTAGTGTCAGGCTCAAAGCAAACAGGTAATATTTGAGAAGGCTATGTAAAATCAGCAGGTGATGTGTGCTTGGCAGGAAGAGGAACCTCCCTGTTCTGGGTACTGAGCTTCCCTTCCAGGGCTCTTTTCCTTGAGGGTCAGGCATAAGTTGCTCTGTCTGAGCATCTCATGTGCTGCCACTTGATCCAGTCCCTGCGGACATGGTTCTCTCACTGTTGCCACCCAACTTAAAGGCTCTCTGCTGTTGATTTTCTGACTGGTCTCATCACATTTACAGAGCTAAGTGTTTTCCAAACAGAAATCTTTGTCACAGAAGGGAAAAATGAGGTTTTTTTGTTTTGTTATAGCAACAGAAAACAGATTAAAATGTTGTGCTCCCCAGGGGGATTTTCCAGGGCCACCCTAATCCCTTCCCTCCCTATAGATTCACCCAAATTCCTTTCCATTCCGGTAGAATCCCTTCCCTCCCTGTAGACCCACCCTAATCTCTTCCCCTCCCTATAAATGCTGGCGACAAAGAACTATTGCAGGATTGCTTGGAACACTGCTTTTAGGTGTAAGAGCTGGCCAGCTGAAAAAATAAAGGCTTCTTTTGGCTTTCCGTGACCAGCTTGGATGGTCTTATTTTCATTCCATATAACAGTTTGTTTGTTTGTTTCATGTCAAAAGATATCAGGGAAACTGAACCCCCAGGAACAAATCGTAAAAACTGTGCCTCTAATGTGTTCTAAAGTGTTCTGTTGTTCTACCTTAAAGTACAAGGGAAGCATGTTTCAAAAAATTGTCACTCAGAAAACAACAATATTTGGATTTAGAAAAGGTATTGAATGTGTATCCATTTTACAGATATTGCAGGAAATTTTCTAGAGATGAGAGGGAAATGAGAATGCTAGGTCTTAGTATCTTAGTTAAAGTGTATTTAACATGCATGGATAGGAAAAATGATAGGTTAATTCCAATTTGTATCCTTCTTGAAATGTTTTATCGATGTGCTCTATAATGTGTCCTTTTCACAAATAACTCAATGGTTCAAAGCAGATCAGATGGTATAAAACTAAGGTTTAAGTGAACTAAGGTTATTTATGCATAAGGAAGAAAAAAGGTGTGGAAGAAAATGGTCCTCAAAATGTCAGCAACAGAGACCAGGGACCACTATCCTTCCATTTCTAACACTGTTTCCTACTGTAAAAGACAGTGACAATTTGATATGGGATAATTTACTCTCCCAAAAGGTGTACACAGGGAAGCAAGAGGAATGTGGCATACATTCTGCCCTTGAAAAATTCCAATCTAGAAAATTTTGTGTAAAATGTTACACATAATAAGGATGAATTTTGGTCTTTATTATTCTTTATTTTAATACACATACAACAGGTTATAGATGAAATATGTTAAGTCTATCTCCAGTATTTATAAGGGAAACATTATATATGCACTGTTTATTTTCGTTGTCTAGCTAGAAACTAAAGTCATCTTGACAGCTTGCACTGAAAATTCTCAGCCATTTTATGGATTTCCCAGAGTGATTGTTTTCCTGTGTTCATCAGAAAAATCACAAATTCTCCATCTTTATATTGTTTTTTCCTTCCTTCCTTTCTTTCTTTCTTTCCTTTTTTTCTTTTCTTTTCTTTTTTTTTTTTTTAGAAAAACACTTAAAGCATTAACATTTTCTCAGTATTTACTTAGGCACTATCAGGCACCATGCTAGGAAATTTACAAGTATTGTATTATATGATGTAATCTTCAGAGCAATCCCAAGTGTTTATTATGCCCAGCATGGAATTGTGGAAGAGCATGACATTAAACTTCCAATTGTGGTCCCCAAGGGGGTTGTAGCATTGGTCATAACGACGACTTGTTGCAAGGATAATGGGGAAAATAAGAAAAGGATCTTCTTGTCCCCAAGCATAAAGTTTGTCATTTGGCACTATTCAGAATGGTTCTCAACACCTTCATCTAATAACAACATTGAAATTCACTTTCATTCTATACCAATGGTATTCATAATATCTAGAATGCGCAAAGGACATTGTTATTTAGGTTTGCTGTAGCTATTCGTGAGCAGAGAAGTAAATTTAATTATTAAAAGTCTAATTCCTTATGTTTGCCTCCAGGAAAATGAATAAGGTTTTGAAATTGTGCTACAGTAACATCACATAGATCAGCACCAAAGGGATTAATCTGGGCCAACTTTGTGGATTGAATTCAGTTTTGGTATCAAGTCAATAAAGGAGTTGAATCTTTGAAATTTGATCTTTTACGGTTGTGTTAAAGCCAGTGTTCTGCCTTGATTCTTTATTCTGAAGGATCTCTAAGAATATCTTCCACATATAGTTATTGTTAATCTTTAGTAACTACAGAAAAAAATAATTATAATTCTAATATTAAAGACTTATTTTAATCCCTAAAAATTGTGATAAATTAGTTCAGTTTAAAAGAATCCCCTGGTGTTTAGAGGAAAGAGAAAATAAATGGACTGGGGATATAGCTCAGTTGGTAGAGTGCTTGAATTCAATCCCCAGCACCACAAAAAAAAAAAGAAAAAAAAAGAAAACAAGGAGAAAATAAATGTTCAAAGTATAGAAGATGGATTATGAATTTATGAATTGCCCCAAATCTAAGATGGAAAAAATCACTGTGATCATTGTGGATGGATCAACTCCAGGCTGTTATGCCATACCTGTAGCTATGAATACCACAAGCTGTTTCACTGAAAGCAAGCAAGCCAGTAAGACCAGTGCACTGAGTTCCAAGGCCAAGTTGTTTACTAACTACCCTGTGTTACCCTATCAAATGGAAGTTCCTCTTCACCATGCTACCTGAATTGGATGTTATGTTGGGAGTGGCTTCCCATGCCCACCAAAGATGATGGAAAGCTGGGTCTTACCTGAGTCTCACAGCCACAAAAATTGGCACAGTCTCATGGGTGCATACATGGACCAAGGCAGTTGGCACTGATGCCACTGAAATTTTATTCTGTCCCAGGAGGAAACAGTCTCTTCCTGGTGCCTGAGCAAGTCTAGAGTCTCTATCTGTGATCATTGGCCTGGGGATAACTCTGCTGCCCCAGGTGAAGTTAGGGTCAGGTGGTGGAATTGATGACTTGGACTCTAAGACTCTCAAAGTTGGGGAGTATTCTGGGCCCACTGCAAGACTGGCAGTGATGCTTTGCCATAACTAGAGTTTGTCCCACCAGCATGCAAGTTTCTGCTTCATAGTGGGGCAGGTTCAGAGGTTGTGTCGGTAAGATCGAGCCTGAGTATATGTTGCTGAGTCTCACCACAGCAAACCTGGCACCAAGGTCCAAGGCAAAGCAAGCTTGTATAACTTCCTCCTCAGAAACTTTAACCACATTTTATATATGAACCACATAATTATTGGCACAAAATGAAATGCACAGTGGAATAAGCAAACTAAACTTAACATACTTATCATCTGTTTTACTTTATGTTTTGTTACCTTCTTCATGTATTTCCATAAATCCATTATAAATAGTTATTGTTATTGATCTTTCAATAAGCAAGAGGAGAAAACAGTAACAGGATTGATTTGGGGGTTATTCAATTCAAATTAATGAAGGAAAGAAATTAATGACTGAACAGTTTTGGACAACACTTTGAAAGCTAATTGGATTTCATATTTGTCACTTAAGTGAGACTACTCAGGGTTCTACTTTGAACACTAGTACCAACTTTCCAGCTCGTGTTAAATCATCTCTACTACTTAAAAATGGTCAATATTATGGTCTGAATATGAGTTGTACTCCAAACGATCAGGAGACCAAATAGCAATGTTCAGAGGTGAAAAGATTAGATTAAGAGAGCTCTAACCTAATTGGTGCATTAATCCATTTGGTTAATTAATAATTTGAATGAATCACTGGGTGGTAATCATAGGCAAGTTGGGTATGGTTGGAGGAAGTAGGTCACTGGGGATGTGCATTTGAGGATTATAACTTGTTCCTTTCTGTCTGCTTCCTGGCTGCCATGAGCTTAGGAGCTTCCCTCCACCACACCTTTCTGTCATGATGTGCTGTTTCTTATCAGAACCTGGCCAACCACAGACAGAAACTCTGAAAACATGAGCCAAGATAAACTTTTTCTCTGCCAATTTGTTCTTGTTAGGTATTTTGGTCACAGTCAATAAAAGCCTAATACCACAATTAATAATTTTTACTCTTTATGACTGGATGAGTCTATTCATCAATAGCAAAGTCATGTCATTGTGCTACTCAGTGCCCAAAAGGGTCCCTCCAATTTTTACTTAATTTTTATCTCAGTATAAGTGACAAGCTGTGCATTTCAGAATAGCACCTATTTATCAGCATCTGCGCTAAGTACCTGTGAAATCTACAGACATTTCCTGTTCAGTGTGTGGTTTTTAAATGAAAGTGATATAATAGAGTTCTTATAGATATTTTGAACTCCACTGCCTATTCTCTGTTTATAGAAATGCTTTCATTAAAAGCACTTCTTTTACAGTTTAATAAGTTGTGATGAGTAGAAATGCAAATTGGATATTTCAAAGAGCATAAAGATGATTTAAAACTTTAAATATTCTTAGTTAGGTCCAAAGAAAATATTACTTATCAACAATTAATGTCCTAAAAATCAAATAGAATTGATTGTAATCATTATATCAGTTTAGGAATGAATCCAGAAGGGGGGTATTATTATAGTTTTACTTTTAATGACTAAAAAACTGTGGCTTAAGGATGCTAAATACATTACCCAAAAGAATTGAGCTACTAAGTGTTGGAGCTGGGATTGGAACTCAGTTTTTCTCTCTTGAGGGCAGGGGCATGGAGCCAACTATAAAAATAGTCTCTCTAAAAGGGAGAAGTGAGCCCGATAGGCTCAACTAGCATTTCTGTGAACTTTGGGCTCCATATTTCCTCCTGCATAATGGGTACTAATACAGATGTGCCTGTAGTGACTATTCCTTCACAATCTATCAATCTGCAATTCTGAGAAAATAAAACCTTTAAATATTTTAAAAGTTAGCAGTGGGGAGAGTAGAATGCCATACCTTTAGTTTTGGTAACTTTTCTTATCTCTTGCTTTTTAATCCTTATCACTAAGCAAGTAAAATAACCAATTTATCTTTAAGTAGGAATGTTTTCCTACTTAAAATGTTCCCTATGGTTTGCCAAGGCCCTTAGAATAAGCTTCTGCCTCTTCAATTCTAGCTTACAGGCTGCAACAGTCTGCTGTTTGCTTCTGTCTGCAGTTGCATGTCATTACCATCGCTTTCTTTCTCTGTCTGCTAGCTATACTCACTCTCCTTCAGTTTCTTGAACATACCATGTCCATTCTATCTAAGGGTCTTTGCACCTGCAGTTACTTCTACCAAAAGCCTTCTTCTCCTGAATTTTTAAATATGATTCCTCATCATTTTGTTCTCAACTATATTGTCATCTCCTCAAAGAGACTTTTCTAGCCAACTACTATGAAGGGACCCACCTTCGTTCACAATATGTGGCCCTGTTTTCTGTCCTTGTAGCTCATGCTGTTGTGAAATGATCTGGCTTATATATTTACTTCTATTCCTTTTCTTATCTGATGAGATCACGTGTTTCCAGATTGTAGCAATTTTTTACTATCTTTGGTTTGCTGCTGTGTCTCTCTGTCACTTAGAACAGTGCCTGACACAAAATAACACTCAATAAAGCTTTGTTGAATAAAGATGTGATACCTAACAAGATGCCTCTCAAAAACAAAACTGAGAAGAAAGTTTGAGGAATAAATAGTGTAGTAGTTAAGAGCTTAGGCTTGGGATGCCAGATTTTTGGATTTGAAATCTGATTTTGTCATTAAACATGTGACTTTGCGGAATTTCCCATTTCCTAGTTTTCAGTTTCCTCATTTGCTTAATGTGGTAATAATAAAGCATTCCTCACAGAGTTCTTATTCATAGTTAAAAATGTAATTTAGAATAGTTACTAGGCTGGGGTTGTGGCTCAGTGGTAGAGTGCTCACCTAGCATGTGTGAGGCCCTGGGTTCAAACCTCAGCACCATATAAAAATAAAATAAAGACATTGGGTCCATCTACAACTAAAACAAAATTTTTTTTTAAAAAAAGAATAATTATGAATGCTGTAGGAACAATACAAACATATCTATTATATAAATCAACCATAGACAATTTATGTTGTATTTCAAACGCTTAAGGTTTCCTTCTGGGTTTTCAGTTGTTTCAGATCACTGACTTCATCCTTCGATCAAAAATAGTCACTTAATCAATGTATTTCCTATCAAAGTTTTTGTGTATGAGGCTCTGTGCCTAACTGCCATTTTTCTTGCTATCACTGAGAGTACATGATTGTATGAGATGGGGTCACTCAGTAAAAAAAAAAAAAAAAAAAAAAAGGCCATTAAATGTTCATATTAATAAGTTTTACTAACAACACTTGTTAGATAATTGGCACTCTTTCTATTTTTCAGACAGATTTATCTGCGTTTGCTTGGATTCTTATTTTACAAAACTGGAACAAGTGTTCTTTTTGGCATTAGAATTGCACATTTTTACTCTCTGAAGAATGTTTCAAACCCTTTTCCTGTATATTTCAAGACGCTGGCAGAATTTACGTCTGGCAGTTTCATAAACATGCTTGTCAAAAACTCTTGTCATCACCTTTCAAGAGCATGGAAATATATGTTCAAAGCAGATCAAACATTTGACAAGAACTGGGTAACTCTAAGTCGAAAGTGACTTCTTCTCAAATATTCCTTGGTTATATTGTTCTATTATGCTTAAAAAAAGTAAACCTAGGGATGGTTCTGGGCAAAAATGTCAACTTTAAATTCTCAGCCTGTCATTCAAAGTCTTCTGTGCTTTATCCCTTCTCTATCATTCCTCGCATGCTGAATACACATGCCCTGTCATTCTGTTTTTGCTTTGTTTTGTTTTTTGTTTTTTATTGATTTGTGAATAATCTTCCAAAACTATTTTTGGTTTTTTTCTACTAGCCTTTGCCCAATTCCTCCTCCTAGAACATGTTCTTGCTCCATTTAAAAATACAAAAGCAAAATTTTTAAATACCATTCAAATTTCCTAAAATAATAGTGTTTGTGTGACATAGATACTTATATTCCTTTATTCCTCTATTCTTTTCTATGTTCACTTTTCACATTTATTTTCAACTATAAAAATAAAATAAAGAGTAGTGTCTGTGCCAACGTGTTTCAGAAAATGGCTGTCAGCAATGCTTCTCATCCCTATGTGAGCTTACAACTCCACCCTCCAAGAAGTGGATTATATTTACTTTTTTCCTTACATATAGACTGGCTCTGTGACTTGCTTTGCCTGATGGAATAGGTTGTGAGTGAGAAGCTAGAACTCCTGAGTCACCACCTGCAAAGAACTGATAGCTTTAGCTTCCTTCCTCCTATAGTTAGCCACTGTGTGAGAAAATATGGTGCTGACACCAACATATTGTGAAGCAGGCAAGCCTGTTTGTGGGGAGGTCAGCAGGATGAGCCAGGGAATCAAGGCTTCTCAGAGCCTCCAGTCTTCCAGGCCATCACTTGAGAACATGTAAGTGAGCTGCATTGGCCAATGGCTTGTGAAGCAAAAGACCTCTTACTGAAGCCCCACAAACCCACTGAATCCTTAACAACATGAACTGGTTGTTTTAAGTCACTGCACTTACAGACAGAGTGTTACCATGTACCAGATAATTGAAACCATTTATTTAAGTGACTATTACAGGATTAAAAAATATTTTGCATTGAGAAGACTGGAAGTAGCAAGCAAACAGTTTAGATACTAAAATGGATGTTTTAAAAATACAGTTTTTCACCATTGCTAATAAGTTTTTTAATTACTTGGTAGCTTGAAATCAATTACTCTATCTCAGTTTGATTATCATTAAAATGAAAATGATATAATCGAACTACAGATCTGTTGTATTAAATAACAAACATAGCAACTTTTTTAGTACTATACCCGGAGGTAAAAATTCCCTATTAAGTGTTTGCAATGCTTATTACTTTTACTGCTCCCAAGGAAAAGGCTGATCATAAAAATACTTGAAGAGAAGAAAATTTCTACAAAATCATGACCTCATGTCAAGTTCAACATTGAACATTTTCTTTATATTTTTTATCAATTAAATTTCTTTTAATACACAAATCATAAAAATGTATATATCAGGGGAGTAATGTGATGTTTCTACATGGTGAATAATGTTTGATTCAGGTTAAACATATCCGCCCCCCAAATATTTATCATTTTATTATGGAGAGAACTTTTAAAATCTTTTCTCTAGCTTTATCAAGTATATAGTATTTGTCACCCTAAGGTGAAATAGTATGCCAGAGCTTCTTATTCTAACTGTAACTCAGTACTCATTGATCAACCTTTCCCCAGTCTTCCCTCCCCACTACTCTTCCCAGCCTCTGGGAACCTTTATTCTGTGTTCAACTTATATGCGATGGGCTTTTATAGATTCCACATATGAATGAGATCATGCAATATTTGTCTGTGTCTAGATGACTTGTTTCACTTAATATAACAATCACCAAATCCACCCATATTGTCACAAGTGACAGGATTTCATTCCTTTAACAGCTAATTAGTATTCCATTTAGTGTATTTACCACTTTTTTCTTTATCCATTCATAAGTTGATGGCACCCTTCTATTGATTCCATTTCTTGTTGGTTATGAATAATTGTGTACACGTGAATATTTTGATGTCTCCTCAACATGACAAATTTAATTTCTTTGAATCTGCATCCTATGGTGAGATTGCTGGATCATATGGTATTTCTGTGTTTAGTTTTCTGAAGGACCTCTGTCCTGTTTCTCACGATGGCTACACAAATTTATGTTTCCTATTCTCAATAATTTTTTCTAGCCTTTTTTCCTTTACATTTTTGAAAACAGTCATTCTTACTGAACTGAGGTAATAGCTCATTATGGTTTTAATTTGCATTTCCCGGATGCTAAGTGTTATCGAACAGTATTTCCTATACCTGTTGGGCATTTGTATGTTTGCTTCTTAGAAATATCTTTTTTAAGTCTGTTGCCCATTCTTAATCAGACTATTTGTATGACTCTTATTGAATTTCTGGAGTTCCTTATGTTTTAGGTATTGATATTTGTTAGACAATGTTTGGCAAACATTTGCTCTCATTTCGTAGAATTGTCTCTTAGCTATGTTGACTATGTTAAATTGTCTTCCTTTGCTGTGCAGAAATCTTTCACTTTGATGCAATCCCATCTGTGTTTTTAAATTTTGTTTCCTGTAGTTTCAGGGTCTTTTTCAAAATAACCTTGCACATTCTAATATCCTCAAGCTTGTTCCTATGTTTTCTTCTGGTAGTTTCAGGTCTTACAATCAAGTCTTTAATCTAATTGGAAATGCTTTTCATAACTGGTGAAGGAAAGGAGTCTAGTTTCATTTTGTTTTGTTTTTGGTTTTTAGTATGTGAATATCTGATTGCCCCAATACCGTTTATTGGAAGACTATCCTTTATTCTTAGCACCTCTGTCAAAGATCAGTTGACTGTAGATTTCTGAGTTTATTTCTATGCTATGCATTCTGTTCCATTTATCTATAGGTTTGTTTTTATGCCAGAATGATGCTATTTTAATTACTACAATTTTATAGTATATTTTGTAGTAAAGTAACGCAATGCTTTTAGCTTTCTTTTTTATTCAAGATCTGCTTAAATTATTTGTATTTGTGTGTGTGTGTGTGTGTGTGTGTGTGTGTACATACAAATTTTAGGATATTTTCCCTAGATCCTGAAGAATGTTGTGGGTATTTTGATATGAGTTGCATTGAATCTGCAGTTCACTTTGGGTAATTTGGGCATTAACTATATTGATTTTTCAATCTATGATCATATGATATCTTTCCATTGGTGGGAGAGACTCTCCAATTTCAATAAAACGTGTTGAAAATTTTTCATGATAGTTTTCTTTCACATCTTTGGTTAAATTGATTCCAAGATATTATTTTATTTTTGTAGCTATTGTAAATGGGATACCTTTCATGATTTCTCTATCAGGCAGTTCACACTGGCATATAGCAGTGCTATTGACTTTTGTATGTCGATTTTGTACCTTGCTGAATTCCTTTATTAGATCTAATAATTTTGGGTGGCATCTTTGAGGTTTTCTATGTAGAAAATTATGTCATTTACTAATAGTGACTATTTAACTTTCTCTTTTCCAATTTGAATGACTTTATTACTTTCTTTCATTTAATACTCTGGCTAGGATTTCTGATATATGTTGAATTCAAGTGGTGAAAGTGGGCAACCTTGTCTTGTTCCACATATTAGAGAGAAACTTTCAGCTTTTCTGACATTTACCAAATATTAGCTACTGGCTTGTTTTACATCAGCTTTAATATGTTGAAGTACATTCCTTTATAGCTAGTTTTTCAAGATTTTTATCATAAAGGGATGTTGAATTTTGTCTTATGCCTGTTCTATGTCTACTGAGATGATAATATGTTTTTTGTCCTTCATTCTGTCAAAATTTATGAATTTTGAAGCCTTCTTGAATCCCTGGAATAAATCTTACTTCATCAAGATCAACAGTATTTATAATGTTCTTTTGGATTCAGTTTGCTATACAATTTTGTTGTGTTTTTGCCTTGTTTTGGTATGAGGGTAATGCTGTCCTCGTGGAATGTGTTTGGAAGAATTGCCTCCTCTATGTTTTTTTTTTTTTTGGCAGTAATTTAAGAATAATTGCCACTTGTTCTTTAAAAGTTTGGTAGAACACAACATTGAATCTATCTGGTCCTGGCTTTTACTTTGATGCAAAAATTTATTTTCCTGATTCATTCTCATTAATTGTATTGTATTCATTGTATTTATTGTATTCATTGTATTTATCGTATTGTATTCATTCTCATTAATTGTATTTATTGTATTGGTCTGTTTAGCTTTTCACTCTTCATGTTGCCAGGGCAGATGACTGGTCCATTCACAGGTCTTTGGTGTCTTCCTGGTGTAGGAACTCACCGCAGCAGCCTAGCACTGAGGTCCAAGATAAACTACTATGCAACCTGTGTTCCTTGCTCCCCAGTAATGAATTCCTCTGCTCCTGCTGTATGAAGTTGAAGGATGGGTGGTGGAGACAGCTGCCTGGTAAATGCAGTGCCAGTGGATCAGTGAGTGAGTGGGCATTGGCTGGGGAGAGGGGTTGTGGGACTGTGCCCAGGATCCAGTTTCAGCATGGCAGGCCTGGTGCTCAGCTTCAAGTCTAGAGCCTGGACTTAACACCCTCTTTCTCCTCTATTCACGAGGTGTTTCTCTGGAGTCTGCTTGGGACTGGGGAAGCAGCAATGTCAGTAACTTTTTTTCTACCTTTTTCAATACATTTTTCCTATTTGTTGCACCAAACTCAGCACCATGGTCTCTCACCTGACTTCCTTAGCTCTTGGGAAGGTGGTTTGATATATGAATAGATAAACTGATGTGTCTGTGGGGAGATGAACACTGAGGGATTTGAGTCAACTGGCATGTTGCTGTACCTCTTAAACATTTCTCTTATACATATAAGTGATAGAATATAAATTTGTTTGCTTTCTCTGATTTTAATTTTAAACTATTTTCATAATTAATTTATATTTAGCTATAGCAAAAGTGCAGGATCTTAATGCTTGTTTGTTTTGCTCTATTATTTTACCTACCCTTAATTCAAATATTGTTTTATAAATACTATTATTTTCATTATAAATTAAAATTCAGAAATTTAAGACATATTTAGCATAATTTAATTCATTCACTTAGGTAATATATTCAGTGTTACTACGTGCCTTAGGCTATGTTGGAGATTCATGGTAATGTGAGAAGCATACGAGTAAAAATCAGGAAAACAGTCCAACAAAATTCATATATGAATATAAAATATAGTCTAGTATACAAAATTGACATTGCTAATCACACATATTAACATAAAGTATACTGAGCAATAAAGGATGAACTCATTGGGTCTGTATTGTTGAAACTATACACATTCAAAAGGATTTTTTGCTGGATACCAGGAAAATAATCTCTAGAGCTTTGGTGCATTATATCTATTAAAAATATCTTGTTCACTTGAGTACTTGAACCTTAACAAATAGTTTGCACTCACAATTTGGTTTACTGTGGGTCCCTTGGAACTTGCAGTATCAGCTTGACTGCTGAAGGGGCTTGAGCCATGCAGGTTGTCTGCCATGGCTATGTAAGCAATCCTACAATAAGACCCCTGGCACCAGGTTCAGGTGAATTTTACCAACATACAATACTTTGTGCTTATTGTCACATACCATTGCTGGGAGAATTAGGCACAATTCAAAAATATTCTACCAGGGAAGGACATTGAGATCTGATAACAGATCTGTATTAAACTCCACTCTGTATGTCTTTTACTATTGCCAATTTTAATGTTTCCTTTCACTACAGTAAATACTAGCCTTGAGCAAAATAGCTTTCTGAGTTCTGATAGACTTTTTAATGAATAACTGAACCTGGGAACCACTGGTCACAATAAGAATAAACAAAACATACATGTATCTTGCTCTGAGAATATCTTCTTGCAGAATTAAAGATGGGTGTCTGTGTGTGCCATGTTTTTCTGTATTCATACACGTGTATGTGTGTATGTGTGTGTATATGAATGTGCAAGTGTATGATTTAATGTTTCTGTGTGCTTATGTATATGCAAGAATTAACTAAACTTTGAATTTTACCATACCCTTCTATCAAAAGCTCTCTCATTTTACATTACATAAATGCTGTTCATTTAATCTCATTCATTTAATGAGATATTCATATTACTATTTATGTTAATTTCAATTTTAGTCCTCTTGGGAAAATAAAGTGTACTTATTTTGGAAATAGTTTGCATCTCATAAAGACCAAGAAATGTAAATGGTTGAGTTTTAAATTAACTTGAAATCTTTATAAATTTGTCTAAATCATTTCTTTTGCAAACAGCATGCAAATATGAGCTAGGAATTAAAGTATGTTCATATATCATATGCAAATGAAAGGTTTTGATTTACTTGATAATGTAAATTTGTAAGATGTTATATGAAGTTTTCTTCTTAAAATAGTATTGTTAATGAGCCCCCTAAAGATTTCTTTCTCATGTCATTACTGGGCAAATTTTATTTCTTAAATATGTTTGATGTGCCTTTTAATCAAAAAGTAAATGAAAGCTATGATATTACATTTAATAAGATATTTTAGTTATTTAATTTCTAAGAGAAATTACAATGAACTTCAGTTAAGGTGATTGTCTTATATATTCATTGTGCTCAAATGATTTTATAAGTTAGGGTGAAATTCCCCAAATGGTGACTGAAGCTCAATACATGATCATTGTTTCATTGAGTTTTTATGTCATAGTAGGGAATACTTAGAATATACTCTATTGAAGAAACTTTAACAGCTGCAATTTTTTTTTTTCTAAAAACGGACTCAGTTCTCAAGGATACAAAAGACAAAAATATGGCATGTGACAGGAGACATTTGGTAACATTATTTGCTTGGATTAGTTAATGCTAGCTATACTCATTTAATTGACTATATGCTGCGGTTGGGTATGGTTTGAGTGTCTCCTCTCAATGTATTCTTCGTTGTGAGATATTAAGGGTGTGAAAATTAAATGTGACCATGGTGTTTAGAGATGGAGCCTTTGGATGGGGGATTAGGATTAGAGTCCCTAGGATAGAGCCTCCATGTTTGAACACTAATACACATGCAGGAAGGGAGAAAGAGTGAGTCCAGAGAATACAGAAACATATCACCCCCCCAGCAACACACACACACACACACACACACACACACACACGTGCATGCACACCAACTTTCCCTGCCTCTTGCCCTGTGATGATGTGATGCTCTGCACTGCCTTGAAACTCTGTCAGCAAGATGACCATCACCAGATGTGAGTCCTCAAACTTGGAGCAGAAATGTGAGCCAAAATAAAACTTTTCCTTATGAAGTCAGTCAGTCTTGGGTATTTCACTGTAGCAAAGCAAAATTAACTAAGACATTACATTTTATTAGAGAGTAAAATAAACCTTAAAATCCATTTAAAAAAGTCCAAAATGACAAAATCAAGAAGTGGCAGAGCTAGGAAGCCCCCCACCCCAGTTAATCTTTCTCTAAATCCCAAGTTCTTTAACTGTAACATACTATTTGAGTGTAATGTTGTTCTTCAGAGTTGTGTTTTATAGTAAAAACCAGCTGTTAACTTTCTGTTGTATCTTGCATAGTCATTTACTACCTTTGATTTTCTGTTTCTAAGCTATTATATGTTTATTGCCTATGTTTTATTATTTTTTTTTCTCATTTTTCTCCATCCAAAATAGGAATGGGGTGACTTAGGTAATTTTTAAATTCCTTTAAGTCCTGTATCAACACAAAACTCCTGGATCACTAATTCTCCATATTAGACAACAACATTTGTGAAGTTGGTGAGAATGAAGTTTTCCTTTTAAGGTCGTTATGTACAAATGATATAGTAAAGAAAAATAAATGAAAGGCTGTTTACAGTAATTCTGACATTTAATATCTGGATCTTACTTGCCCCATGGAGTATTCCACTAACATTTTCTCCTTTTATTTCCACTTTCTGTCTTCATCTTTGATCTGTGAGTGAGTTAGTTGCCCTTAGAACTGATACTCTAAACAACTCCAAGATGTTGGTGTGAGACGGTTGCTTGGCAACCTCATCTGTATCAAATATGTTATTGAGACTTTACCTCTGAGAGTCTTGTTTGTGAGAATTTGAGGGAAAAGCTACTTCTAACTCTTGAGTGTTTGAGCCTCCAAAAATAGAGATTTGAAACAAATGCATAAAATTAATAAAATATTATCAGGAAAAGAAAATTGAATAAAATATCTGTATATAATTTGTAGGTTTCAGGTGTTTACTTAAAAATCATAGTTTAGTACTATGATGAAATTTTTTTTCTAAAACAACATAGCATTTAGTGAAAATATGCTCATTTACTACTTTATTTTTTATTGATGTATTATAATTATATGGAATACTGGGATTCATTATGCCAAAGTTGTGCATGCATGTAACATGATTTGATCAATTTTCTTCCCTTCCCTTTCCCTTTCCTCCTCCCTCCCTGGATCCCCTTGCTATCTATTGATGTCCCTTCTTTATCATTATTATTTTTAAAATTAGGGCATTATAATTACACATATAAATAAACTTCATTGTGGTATATTTATACAAAAAATAGCATATTTTGGTAGATGTAGTCGCCCAGTACTTCCCCATGCCCTCCTCTCCTTTCTCTCTCTTTAGATCCCCTCTCCAAAGTTAAGAGTTGATTGTTTACTTTAATATGAAGAAGCTAGAGAGAGATGGGGGTAGAAAGAATAAAAAAAGAAGGATAATATGAAAACAGAAGGGAGACCAATAGAAAAAATCTTTATTTTCTCACAATTTGCCTGGGTTCTATGTCCAGGCATAGCTTAGGTGGGATTTTTTTCAGAATCTTAAGGATGTAATAAGTGTGTCTGCTTTGTATTTGGAAACCATAAACACTCACAGTCCTCTTCCATGTTCATAAGATTGTTAACAGAATTGATTTCCTTGCTGCTGCTGAATTATTGTGGTTTATTTTATCAACACCAGTAACAGGGAGAGATTCTTTGAGTTAAGAATACTCTTTCAAAGTTTCTAATTAGGATGGGTTCATACAGGATAATCCCCCTTTTAATTAACTAAATTTCACTAAGTAGGAACCTTCCTTGCATATTTTCATTTTTTCAGCTCCTTTACTCTTGCCCTTTAATTAAACATAATTACAGTGATAATATTTCATCACATTTTAGGTCCCATCCACACCCAAGTAAGGAGGCTTAACAGTGGGTTGGTCATTGGAGATCAACTAAAAATTCTGCCTACCACAAATGTACTAAGTATCAGATCAGTGTTTTACAAAGATATCAAAATATGGAATGAGAGAATAATAAATTCCTTTTATTTCTGAGTTATTCTGATTATCTTTCTATTCTTTTACAATCATAAATTGTAAATGTCTTCTATTATTGAACAGAAATTAGAGTTATTTTTGTTGAAGAAAATCATTCTTTTAAGATCCTTATTTCTGGAGAGATGACTCCATAATAAATATGAAGGGATAGTATTGGAAGGGTCAAGTACTAGATGATCCAGTGTTATGACTATATCTAGTAGATCTATATTGATGGGTCCCGGCTCAGGGAACAAATGAAACCTGAAAAATTGTCCTTAGATTTGATTGGTGTATGTGATAAAGTTTGTACTTAATTAGCAGCCAGATTTCTACCTCAACTTGTGAATCAGATCAGTATTTCCTCTGGGGCGCAATTTTCTAACGTTGTGCATTTCCAGGGCCTCCGATGTCAACTCAACATATACAGGGTAAATTGGCTAAGAAATATGAAGTAGTTTATCAAGTAATCTGCACCCAATGACCAGGAGGATGTTGGAGCAATTCTGATTATTAGTCAGTGTTTTTCAGGTACCTGAGAAGTAAATGGAAAAGCAAACACGATGAACTAGTGGAAAACTGATGACCAGTGCAAGAAGTATATTTTAGGGCTCTTTCCAAACATATGTGTTGTGGGGGTCTCTCAGTCATGTCCATGTGGATGAGAAAAGGGTTAATTGCTAGAGAACACTGTTGGCTATAAATCAATTACCCAAACACTTATCTAATCAATAAACACACAAAATCCAATACTCTTTTTAAATGAGAGGAGGCATGATGGGTCTGGCCATGCCAGCTCTGGCCTCTGACAACATGGAGTAATCCAACTCTCTTTCATTTATAGACACACAGGTAAAGAGGGTCAAGACTGGGAGGAATTTTTGTGATGGACAGGATAGGGTGGAGTTAGGAGAGCCATTTTCTTAGGGGGACTATTCCAGAAGGAGACAGGGAACTACTCTCATGCAGCCACACAGGCTTCTTAGCAGTTCCTAGAAGCCAGACATCTGCATCCCATGGCTCAACCTAGTCTCTTTCTGCTAAATAATGATGGTTTCCCACAATGTGTGACTGATAATTATACAAATATTTAAGCACATACTGTATTAGCCTTTCATTCATATTCACCTGCAGGTAGATACACTTCTGAATTTGTTTTGTTGTGCAGGTATATATAAATCCCATAATAATTTTGACATTTTTCTTATAATTAAATGTTTCTATGGACTTTCAAAGGGAATTGCTAAAGAAAATTCACCTTGGAATATGATCAAGTGTATGTTTTTCACAGCAGACTGCCTTATTGAGGAAATACTTCTACATGACAAAAGCAAATGGGAAACATTTGGCAAGGGTTACCCACAAACCTTCCTTTCTAATCTTATGTCCATTATAGTACCCTGAGGGTCAATCATAAATATAAGGTCCATGGTTTTTATTAGGCAGACTGAATCATTACTTGCTCTGTCAACTAAAGATATTTCAAAGGCTACAGATAATTTTTAAATGTAACATATTAGTAATGGGGATCTCAAGTTTTGACATGTGTATGTCTTAGCTTTTTCACTGCTGTGATTAAAGGACCAACAGGAAAATTTTAGAAGAGGAAAAGTTTACCTGGGGGACTCAAAATTTCAGAGGTCTCAGTCTATAGACAGCCAGCTCCATTCCTTAGGCCTGGAGATGAGGCAGAATATATGGCAGAAGATTATGGCAGAGGGAAGTAGCTCCCATGATAATCAGAGAGCAGAGAGAGACTACACTTGCCAGATATAAAATATATACTCTAAAACTACACCCCCAATGACCCACCTCTACCAGCCACACCTTCCAGGCCTTCAGTTACCACCCAGTTAATCCCATCAGGAGATATTCATGGATTGGGGTAAATTTCTCATAACCCAATAACTTCTCCTCTAAATCTTCTTGCAGGGTCTCACACATGAGCTCTTGGGGGACATCTCACATCCAAACCATAATGGTATAAGAATTATTTAACTATACATCCCTTATCTAGATGAGATTCAATACCCTTATAAGTTGCTTGGACTTTGATGACAAAAAAGTCATTACTATATGGAAATTCAGTTGAGAAGGCATGAAGCAGGTAGGCTAAAGGACCATTTTGGATGTAGTATTGCCGTGAAATCTAGTTGCACTTGGGAGGTTAGATAAATGGTAATTTTTTATAAGCCTTTAATACAACATACACAAATATATACAGAGATGCAAGAACAATCTTTAATATAACAATATATTTTAAATCCTAAAGTGTGAGTAAAAGTTTGAATGTCCTAATGAGAAAAAAAATGCATACTGCATTGAAAAAGTAGTTCTCTTGTTGAAAATATAATGCAACATATACAAATAATTTTAAAAATTTTACCAATTACTTTAAAAACATTTAATATAATGTAACATTTAAAACAGTCAAATTAATTAGATTTTATGTGTTGTTCATTTTTTAAGAGAAATAAATTAAATTTAACATAAAATGGTCGTCAGCACTTCAAATAATTTGTCAAGTTTTCAGAAGAGGATATGTACTCAAAGTATGTGGGAAACATTTCTGCCTCCAGGGAAGCTTTATGGACTAGCTGGGTGGCTCCCTGGTAATATCTAGAGAGGCATTCTTACCTCTTTATGCTGTGTAGACATGTATTTGACTACAAATGGACTTCTGAGATTCTAGGGATCTACTTTGTGATAATCCAAGTGTTGACCCTCAGTTGTTCTTTCTACTGACCCCCTATTGTTTTCTCTACCTGTATAATACCAATTTCTATGCCATACCTCTAATTAATGACCTCATGGCCTCTCGTTTTTGTACCCTCCTCACGGTCGCTTTGATTGATGTTCATTAATCTCTGTGAGATGTTCCTAGATTCCATGTGTCTTCAAAGACAAACGAGGGCTGCTGTATATCCCTCCAGGAAACCTCCCTGCTCCCTCTCAAAATGATTTCCTGGAATTCTAACAGCCTATAGGTAAATCAGACATTCCTACGCATACTCAAATGGGTGAAAATTCATCTAGCCATTTTTAAATGATGTAATAAACGTGAAAAGGCAAACAATGTTATTTACATGCAGAAATAAAATTAATTTAAAAATAGTTGGAATAGTCACATAAGCATCTCTTGCATTTTCAAAGTTCTTTTCCCAGAGATAACATAATCAGTAGAATAAAATTTACTTTTATTTTAATCTTTAAATTCAAATTCTAATGCAAAGCTATCAACAATTGGAAATTTCCATTAAAATGACATGTTATAAACAGTCTCATGGTGGACATCAACTTTGTATTGCACTTAACATAATGTAGAGTAATTAGCAGTTCGTTAACAGTCCAAAGAACATTCACTTGGTAATTATTTTAATGTATGACTTTCATTGATTCCCTGTTTGCATTTCCTCACTTTTATTTCTTGCTGAGTATCATTTCCTCTACAGAACTTGATGGTTCATGGGTTTTGAATTGTGGGCTTACAGGTACTAAGCATACATTTTAACACACATTTGGCTTGATGTTTAAACTCAGGATGGATTCTCCTTGAAATATATACTTTATTGTCAGTATATTTAAATCAAGTGGAGAGGAATGCTAGGTCAAATTATTGTCAACATACTGACTGTGTCAGGAGGAGGGAAAGAATTGATCTTTGGAGGAATGCCACTTTATATCTACACCAAATCTATAAATATAAAGCTGGAATCAGAAACATATGCATACAACTTTGTTAAACATGTGAATTGTCCGTTCAACTTTACAATTCAAAATAAAATTGCCAGAGATGAGGCTTCAACTTAGAGTCTGTCATTTCAACTATTCTTTATCATATGTTCCAGTTGCTTGTGTATATTTTGCATGCGTATCTTCTATTAGTGCAATGCAAACTATTTTGAGAGAATAAATTATGGAAGTGTGCCAATATAGTAGAGCTGGATTCTCAGTTCAGGCTTGCTAGGCTAAAATCAGGGTTTCATAAGACTGAATTTTTACCTCTAGACTGTGGAGAAAAACTTATTACTTTGGAGCTCACTGGTTGAATTAGTTCTTTGCAATTATATGGGAGAATTCCCTGATTCTTTGCTGACTGTTCAGCTGGGGGCCATTCAGCTCCTGGGAGCTCCCTTCATTACTTCTTCTCCATTTTCAAACAAGCAAAGACATGTCAATTTGTTCTGGTGCATATGGAATTTCTTTCTTTCTCTATCTCTAAACTTGAGACACAGATTTGAAGGAATCCTGTGATTATGTCTTCTTCATTCCCATTAATATCCTTATTTAAAAGTCAACTTATTGGGTCCTTAATTACATCTATAAAATCACTTTTTTCCATGTCATGTGACATAATCATAGCATTCATCTCATTCATGGTCTTCATCCACACCTAAGGTAAGAGGTTGACACGAGTGCAGCTGATTGGGGGCCATCTAGGAATTCTGCCTACCACAATCTTTTCATGCACTGTTTAAATTATAGGACACTTTTATAAGTGAAAAGCTCTGTAAACAAACCTCAAGTTTTCACAGTGAAAATGAAAAGATGCACATCTTTTTATCTTTTCAGGAGCTCCATCAATGCACCTTTGGCTTCAGCTATTAATTACAATAACTTGAATCTCTTCAGAGAGGAGGAGATGGATGATTTTTGGATAGGTGCTCATTTTGTCTTCTTGTATCATTGCATATTTGATAATATATGCATGTAAATAAGATAGATAAGGTAAGAAAGAGAAGAATTGCTGGGGCATATTAATTAAAATCTAGATAATCCTCAATTATATTACCCATATAGTGATTTAGACTAATTTTTATTTTCTGAATCTTGTAAACCTGATGACTTTATTTCCAGAATTGCAGAGTCATTTTTGTATTAGGAAAAAAATCTATTTTCATAAAAATTATTTAAGAAAATTTAGCTTTAGTGATTTCAGGAAATCAATTTGCCAAAGTAAAGTTTGAATATATTCCAATCCTAGGATTATTTTAAAGCCATTCAGATTAGACTTTATTTTTTAAATAAATGTGTTGTAAGAATATTATCCCACTCCTTGCTTATACCCAAAGGACTAAAATTAGCATACTGCAGTAAGGAAGACACATCAATGTTTATAGCAACTCAATTCACAATAGTTAGAACCAACCTAGATGCCCTTCAATAGATGAATGGATAAAGAAGCTGTGGTATATATACACAATGGAATACTACTCAGCCATAAAGAAGAATAAAATTATGGCATTTGCAGATAAATGGATTGAATTGAAGATTATCATGCTAAGTGAAATAAGCCAATCCCCAAAAAACAAAGGCCAAATGTTTCCCCTGATAAGTGGATGATGGAATAGAATCGGGTTGGGGAGTTGGAGTGAGAGAAGAATGGAGGAACTTTAAATTATGAGGAGAGAAATGGGGTGGGGTATGAAAAATGATTTTAAGTTCTTTGGGTATAGGCCAAGAAGTGGGATAGCTGGGTCAAATGGTGGTTCCATTCCAAGTTTGCTAAGGAATCTCCATACTGCTTTCCAGAGGGGCTGCACCAATTTGCAACCTCACCAGCAATGTATGAGTGTACTTTTTTCCCCACATCCTCGCCAACACCTTTTGTTGCTTGTATTCTTCATAATAGCCATTCTAATTGGGGTGAGATAAAATCTTAGGGTAGTTTTCATTTGCATCTCTCTTATTACTAGGGATGTTGAACATTTTTAATGTATCTATTGATTGCTTGTAGATCTTCTTCAGTGAAGTGTCTGCTCATTTCCTTAGCCCATTTATTGATTGGGTTATTTGTATTCTTGGTGTAAAATTTTTTGAGTTCTTTATAGATTCTGGAGATTAGTGCTCTATCTGAAGTGTGTGTGGCAAAGTGTTTTCTCCCACTCTGAAGGCTCTCTCTTCACATTGCTGATTGTTTCCTTTGCATGCTGAGAAAAAGCTTTTTAGTTTGAATCTATCCCAATTATTGATTCCTGCTTTTATTTCTTGTGCTTTTATTTCTTGTGCTTCCTGCTAAAGAAGTCTGGTCCTAAGCCAACATGATGAAGATTTGGACCTACTTTTTCTTGTTTTAGGTGCAGGGTCTCTGGTCTAATTCCTATGTCCTTGATGCATTTTGAACTGAGTTTTTGTAGGGTGAGAGATAGGGGTTTAGTTTCATTTTACTGCATATGGATTTCCAGTTTTCCCAGCACCATTTGTTGAAGAAACTATTATTTTTCCATTGTATTTTTTTGGCTCATTGTGTAGTATGAGAACTGTATTTATGTGGGTTTGTCTCTGTGTCCTCTATTCTGTACCATTGTTCTACCTGTCTGTTCTGGTGCCAATACCATGCCATTTTTGTTACTGATACTCTGTAAGATAGTTGAAGTTCTGATATTGTGATACCCCTGCTTCATTCCTCCTGCTAAGGATTGCTTTAGCTATTCTGGGTCTCTTATTCTTCTGAATGAATTTCATGATTACTTTCTCAATTTCTATGAGGTACATCACTGGGATTTTAATTGGAATTGCATTGAATTTGTATAGCATTTTTGGTAGTATGGTCATTTGGACAATATTAATTCTGCTCATCCAAGAACATGAGAGATCTTTCCATCTTCTAAGGTTTTATTTAATTTCTTTCTTTCATGTTCTGTAGTTCTCATTGTAGAAATCTTTCACCTCCTTTTTTAGATTGATTCCCAATTATTTTTTTTTTTTGGAGGCTATTGTGAATGTGGTAGTTTTCCTTATGTCTCTTTCAGAGGATTCATCACTTATGAATAAAAATGCATTAGATTTATGAGTGCTGATTTTTTATCTTGCTGCTTTACTGAATTCATTTATGTGTTCTAGAAGTTTTTTTGGTGGAATTATTCGACTCCTCTAAATATAGACTCATGTCATCAGCAAAAAGTGATAGTTTGAGTTCTTTTTTTCCTATTCATATCCCTTTAATTTCTTTGGTCTGTCTAACTGCTCTGGCTAGAACTTCAAGGATGATGTTGAATAGAAGTGATAATAGAGGGTATCCCTGCCCTGTTCCAGTTTTTATGGGGAACGCTTTCAGTTTTTCTCCATTTTGAATGATGTTTTCTGTGGGTTTGCATAGGTAGTTTTTGCAATGTTGAGATATGTTCCTACTATCCCTATTTTTTCTAGTGTTTTGCATATGAATGGATGCTGTATTTTATCAAGTGTTTTTTCTTCCTCTATTGAAATAATCATGTAGTTCTTAATTTTTAAGTCTGTTGATGAGATGAGTTACATTTATTGATTTCTGGATGTTGAACCAACCTTGCATCCTTGGGATGAAACCCACTCAATCATGGTTCACTATCTTTTTGTATGTTTTTGTATGTAATTTGCTAAAATTTTGTTAAAAATTTTTGCATCTATGTTCATTAGGGATATTGGTCTGAAATTTTCTTTCCTTGATGTGTCTTTTTCCAGTTTTGGTATTAGGGTGATTTTAGCTTCACACAATGTGTTTGGAAGGGTTCCCTCCTCTTCTGTTTCATGGAATACTTTGAGGAGTCTTGGAATGAGTTCTTCTTTGAAGATCTTGTAGAAGTCCACTGAGAATCCATCTGGTCCTAGACTTGTTTGTTGGTAGGCTTTTGATGACTTCTTCTATTTCAGTGCTTGAAATTGATGTATTTAAATTGTGTATGTCCTCCAGATTCAGCTTGGGTGGATCATATGTTTAGAAATTTGTTGAGGTCTTTTAGATTTTCTATCTTGTTGGAGCATAGATTTTCAAAATAGCTTCTAATTATATTTTGTATTTCAATGGTGTTTGTCATGATATTTTCTTTTTCATCATGAGTTTTAGTAATTTGAGTTTTCTCTCACCTTTTCATTAGTGTGGCTAAGGGTTTATGAATTTTATTTTTTCAAAGAATCAACAGTTTATTTTGTCAATTGTATGAATTGTTTCTTTTGTTTCAATTCCATTGGTTTCAGCTCTGATTTTAATTATTTCCTGTCTTCTACTACTTTTGGTGTTAATCTGTGCTTCTTTTTCTAGGGCTTTGAGCTGTAATGTTAGGTCATTTACTCGTTGCCTTTTTTTCCTTTATTGAATGTGCTCCATTGATTGAATTTTCCTCTTAGTACAGCTTTCATAGTGTCCCAGAGATTTTGATATGTTGTATCATTGTTCTTGTTTACCTTAAGAATTTTTTTATTACCACTGATGTCTTCTGTTACCATGTGTCATTCAACACTGCATTATTTAGTCTCCAGGTATTGGATTAGTTTGTTTTTTATTTTATCATTGATTTCTAATTTCATTCCATTATGATCTGATAGAATGCAAGGTTTTATCTCTATTTTTTGTATTTGCTAAGAATAACTTAGTGGCATAACATGGTCTATTTTAAAGATGGATCCATGTGCTGCTGAGAAGAAAGTGTACTCACTCATTGATGGATGGAATATTCTAAATATGTCTGCTAAATCTAAATTATTCATTGTGTTATTGAGTTCTAAGGTCTTTGTTCAATTTTTGTTTGGAAGATCTGTCCAATGGTGAGAGATGTGTGCCAAAGTCACCTAGTATTATCATGTTGTGGTCCATTTGTTTCCATGGAATTGAGAAGGATTTGTTTAACATACATAGATGCACCATTTTGGGGGGACATAAATATTTATGATTGTTACATCTTTCGATTTATGCTTCCTTTAAGCAGTATGAAATGTCCTTCTTTATTCCTTCTGACTAATTTTGACTTGAAATCTACTTTATCTGATATGAGTATGGAAACACTTGCCTTTTCACTGAGTCCATGTGTGTGGTATATTTTTTTTCCATCCTTTCACCTTTAGTCCATGGATGTCTTTTTCTATGAGATGCATCTCTCGGAGGTAGCATATTGTTGGGTCTTTCTTTTTAATCCCATCTGACAGTCTACATCTTTGTATTTCTAAGTTTAAGCCATTAACATTCAGGGTTATTATTGAGACATGACTTGTATTCCAGGTCATTTTGGCTTTTTTTTGTTTGTTTGTTTGTTTTAACTTAACTTGGTTTCTCCTTTAATTGGCTATTCCTTTAGGGTAGTTCCTCCCTTTGCTGACCTAAATTGTTGTTTTTCATTTCTTCCTCATGGAATATTTTGCTGAGAATGTTCTCTAGTGCTGATTTTCTTTTTGTAAATTCTTTTAGCTTTTGTTCATCAGAGAAGGATTTTATTTCCTCATCAAATCTGAAGGCAAGTTTTGCTGAGTATAAGATTCTTGTTTGGCATCCATTTTCTTTCAGAGCTTGAAATATGTTGTTCCAGGCCATTCTAGCTCTTAGGGTCTGGGCTGAGAAATCTGATATCCATATTTATTTTCCCCAATATGTAATCTGATGGTTTTTTCTTACAGCCTTTAAAATTCTATTTTTATTTTGTATGTTATGTATTTGCATTATAATGTAACTTGGTTGGATGTTGTAATTTTGTACATTTGGTGTCCTGTAAGCCTCTTGTATTTGATTTTCCATTTCATTCTTCAGATTTGAGAAATTTTCTGATATTATTTCATTGAATAGATTATTCATGCCTTTGGATTGTATCTCTGTGCCTTAATCACAATAATTCTTAAATTTGATCTTTTCATGATATCCTATAATTCTTGGAGGTTCTGTTTGTGATTTTTTTTTACCATCTTCTCTGTTTGTTCAACTTTGTTTTCAAGATTAAATATTTTGTCTTCATTGTCTGAAGTTCTGTCTTCCAAGTGATCTAGCCTGTTGGTTGTGCTTTATATTGAGTTTTTAATTTGGTTTATTGTTTCCTTTATTTCAAGGATTTCTGTTTGTTTGTTTTTTCAGAATCTCAATCTCTTTTTTGAAATGATCTTTTGCTTCTTGCATTTGCTCTTTTAACTGTTTATTGGTGCACTCATTCATTGCCTGCCTTTGTTTTCTTATCTCATTATTTGCTTCTTGGATCATTTATTATATACATTCTGAACTCCCCTTCTGACATTTCTTCTACTGTGCTGTCATTGGATTTTATTGATTCAGCATCTAGATTTGTTTGGGGAACTTTCTTCCCTTTTTTTTCTCATGGTTTTCTGTATCTTTCCCTCTGGCAATGTGAATCCAAGCTACTGCATCCCCCCCCCATAGACTTAAAATATCCCTGCAGGTTTCTAGTACCACACCATGAAGTGAGAGATAAATATTAGCCGCACACCATACAAATACTATGCATCCTTAATTCAAATAATCCCTGTTAAGGTATTAACCATATTGTCAATATACAGAGATGATGAGTTTGATTATTATCTACAGTGTAACCAATAGGTTTGCAATAAGGATCACAATTTCTAATGGTGGACAAAGAAGTTAGGGAGGGATGTAGGATATAATGTTAATGAGATAAGAAGTGAGTCTATAGAGGTACTATGTGATAGGAATAGTGAAAACAGAATTAAAAGAAATTGGTTGTTAGTATGAGAAAAGTGAGAAAGAGTCTCCAAGGAAACAGAGAGATAAGAGGAAAATAGAGAGAAGGAGAAGAATAATATTAAAAGAAAAAGTAGGAATAAAAATGGGTAGAATAGGAATAATTGAAATAATACTATTAAAAAATTATTCAGTAAAACTATACTGTACTGTTCAAACCTCCTAGTCTTCAGTAGCCAGATGCCTGAGGGGTACTTGCTAATGCGTTTTCCCAAGAAAGATGCTACCCTAATAGGGATGATGGCCTCCAGGTCAGGAATAATCCATGCTAGCAGGCAGAGTCCACCCCAGGTGTTGATAGATGGTCAGCCACACCATGGGCACTAGACCATGGGCTGTGGCCAGGTTTGGGTGCTGGAGATGGCAGGCACTGGCTGGGCCAGGTCTCGGTCTTGGAGATGCATGTGGAAACTGGGTCTGGTGGCTGGGCCAGGTCTCTAATAGATATCATTAAATTCCATAATGTAAAATGGGTTTAGAATAATAAAAGGGAGGTGGGAATATCTGTATAGGAGTAGGTAGCACAAGGGATGAATTGTAATGTGTATTTAATATGATTGTAGTCATACCAATCTACTTACATGAGAAAGTGACATAGAAGTGTACACTGTTTATACCAGTGCCAATCCCTGAATTTGTGATTATATTTACAAGATACAATAGATGGAGTACACTGGGTAAAGGGTACATGGAACTAGTGTACTATCTTAGAAACTCTATGAATCTATAATTATTCAAAGTTAAAAGGTGGTAAAATATTTTAAATTGAAAAATATATGCATATGGAAAACCAGGTTATGGTAATATAAATACTTTCAATAAAAGAATATTCGTGAGTACATTTTTTTCATTACAAGTAAATCTTTCTTGATTCATTACATCACATGGATATTTATTCAATAGAGCTGTGCTATTGTAAACTGAACTGCTTTTTCTTTCCAAAAATCATAATAATCATGCTTTAGATTCTGTATTTATTTATTTACTTATTTATTTATTTATTTATTTATTTTGGCACTGGGGATTGAACCCAGGGGTGCTTAAACACTGAGTCATATCCTTAGCACTTTTTTGAAAAAATTTATTTAGAGGCAGGACTTGCTGAGTCTCTAAAGTATCTCACTAAATTGCTGAGACTTGCTTTGAACCCAAAATCTTTCTATTTCTGCCTCTCAAGCCTGTGGGATTATAGGCATGGACTTCCCCGCCCAGCTAGATTCTGTATATTCTGACAGTGATTACAACTAGAAACATAATTCCTTATACTACTGATGAACATTTCTGTATTTTTATGTATCCCCCAATTCCTTTTTAAATGTCCTTTTATCACCCTGGTGTCTATTGGAAATAAAATTTCATTGGCCAAAAATCTACTGCTGAGGAACACAGAACTATAGTCATATTGCAAAGAAAAGTCCCAGAGGATGAGTATGAATCCCCAGTTCTAGGCACTCTGACATCTGTGGCTGGCACTGAGAACATTTAAAGTCTTTCCATTCCATCCTGGGCTTTCTTGTGAGATAGGGAGACTATGTCAGAGTATTAAGAGCTTTTGAGGAGATACTGTTAAATCATGATTCTTTGAAAGCACAGGGCATTATCCTGCATTCCTCAGGATTTATTCTTAGCCACAAGCAACAGAGTTAATGATAAAATAAAGAATAGGATATGGACTTATGAAACAGTGGCACATCAACAAATTTCACCATAATGCACACTTACATCAGAAAGAAATTTTGTGTTTTCTGGTCCACATTTTATTCTCATCTATTCAAACACTGTCTGATACTAAATGTGCAACATACTGAAAGATGCATAATTGGATTGATGTGTCCCCTTCATCAAATGAGAAAAAAGGCAATGAACCATGAGGTTACTTTTCTACCCTTGCCTGCTGGCTTTTTATACTGTGAGGATAGGAGTGATTATTGAATTCAGGGCATGCCTCACCCAGAAACAGGAAGTATCTAAACTTCTTTAAACCGAAACTCACCAACAGTCTGTATTGCTTATTCTCTATCAACTATTGTATTTGAAATTGGATAAACCTATTTATAATTCTTTTATTGATAACTTATACTCATAATGCTGAACTTTGCCTGAAGATTGCAGAAGTCATCATTGCTTCCCTAGTGCTTTAGCATTGGGCTAACACAAAGACGGTACTCAATAACACTTTGAGAGAATGAATCACCTGTGTCCCCCAAGGCTCATTTCTTTATGACAATCCACAAATTTGGACAATATTACTTGAAATCCCTGTGTTAATAAATAGTGCATATCTGATGTCAAAGGCAAAATATTAAAATGTGAGATAATGTGAAGTCTTGGGACAATCTAAGTGGGAAACCAGATGTAGTTAAGATAATCAGACCAGTGGAAATACAAGACTCTGTATATGTATATTTGAGAATGAATAATGCAGATAAAAATGCAAAACATTTCCACACGTTGGGCTAGAGATATAGAGAACACATGATTGTGAAGGAAATAATTTAAGCTGTCCTCGTGAATGTGTGTGAATTTGCATTCGGGGGAAGAGAAGGAAGGGCATTGCATTAGACATCTGTTACACTATTGTTCACAAGTCCCAGAACACACTTTTCCCATCATTTCTGCACATGAGAACCTTTTAATTAAAGATGTGTTTTGCCCGAAATTACTATTTTTACCTCCCTTCTCTCTTGTTTCTTTCCACAGATGTTTTTACTTATCTCCTAGAATTTTATTTTATTGTTGATGACAAATTCTTCCTTCTACTGTCCACCCTTCACCAAGCTATCATTGCCTTTCTCCTCCTTAGGCCAATCTATCTTATATTTCACATTAGCATTTTGTAAATTCAACGCAATGATATTAGTTAAATAAAACAATTGATTGACTCTAAGGTCATGCTGAGAGGGATTGGATCTTTCGAGTCTTCAACCAGACATTAATATTTGAACACTAATTGTTCAAATTGTTGACCCAAATTGACACAAATTGTTGAGTGGAGGAGGAAAGAAAAGCTTTCTAGAGCATTGCTCTGAAGGATTGATGGCAGTTCTAGGATGACATTTGAGGCCTCTGAGTTGCACTATGGGAACTTTTATTCCTCTTGGACCCCAGGAACAATTATGGCAAATAGAATTGATCATTCAGAAAGCCAGTTAGTACTCTCTGCTAGTAATTCATGAAAATATTGTTTTAAGAAATGTATGGACAATGAAGCAGCATTCATGTTGGATGCTAAGCAAAAACTGCAGTCTGCTTGTTCATGCAGGTGTCCGATTCTGCATAAGAACTTAAGCTGTGATCTTGACTCAAATCTATAAACTTGGATGTAGTCAGGATCATTCCATGAATCTGTCATGCTTGGTCACCAAACAAATGAGTCTTCTCTGGCCAACTCTCTTATCTCTCCTGTCCCCTCTGACCAGTATTTCTACTATAATCTGATTTTATTTTTTTTTCCCATGGAAATCTCACTTAATTCTTCCCATCACATATTCTGGAAAGCTCAGTACAATTTAACTTTTTATATAAACCAATCTATATTTATTTTACCTGCTTACTTGCACTGTAACCTGAATTGTCTTTGGGAATTCAAGGGACTCTATTAAGCAGAAGCAGTTTCCTCAACCATAGCCTAGTCTTTAAATGTCTAGAGCTATCCTCTACAATTATATAGTCCCTGATCATTGATTTCAGGCTATTACTTTCTACTTTTTTAAAAAAAATTCTTTGTCCCTTCTTTTTACCACACATAACCTCTCTTGATCTCTCCAACCTGACGATATCAACATGATTTATTGTCCACACAGTTCAACCGTAAAATAATCGAGACTCAACAGTTCTTAGCATTACTAAAGGTCTAAGTTGGCTTATTTTCTCTTCAACTTCTTCTTTATTTCAATTTTGAATCTGGCTTCTATTGCCCCATTCTGAAACTTGTCAGCTCCTATCTTATGATGCAATATTAACACATACACATAGCACTATTATACAAATGAAATAGGAAGTGAACAACAATGAAAACTTCAAATCCACCACCTTTTCCTGTCTCTCTCAAAGCAGGGTGGTCTGATCACTTCCCAAAGAGTGTGGTTTGAAATCTGGTCCTTCTGTTTCCCCTCTGAACTCCACAGGAACACATGTAAGGTTAAGTCCAATGTCTGTTAAAATCACACAAAGAAAAAAATCCTGGAGGAAGATTCACACGGGTAAACAGTATGTATTGTTTATGTTGAAAGAAATGCCAGGAAGCTTCTCACTTTGCCACACAGACATGGCTGGGCATTTGCTTTGCCTTTTAAGTGTCTAGAGGACCCACCAACAAGATGACCAAAATCAGAGGAAGGTTGCCCAAAGTCGATGTAACACGTGAGACAGAATACTGAAATTTACAAATCACAGTTATGCAAATCATCAGGATACAAGAAAAAAATGGCCAAAAAAAAAACCAAAAAAAAAAAAAACAGAGAAAAGGAATGTCCCAAATACAGATAGAGGGGGGAAGGGGGAGCTAGCATCACTCTAGTGTTTTAACTCCCTATTCCCCTTTCCCCCATGCTGTAGCTATTATTAATCACAAGACACTTCAAGGACATACCTGCACTTTCATGCTTCAGTGAACTTCCACTTACTCATTCAGTTTGAGGTATCTCTACCCCACAAACACACCCTGTGCACCAACTCTGGAGTTACTAGGAAATAATGAACATATTTTTATGTTTTAGTACTTGATTAAGAATGTATAGTGTAGAAAAATATTACTATTAATAAAATCCAATAATAGATACATTGAATAGAAGAGTGTCTATATTATGAAAATTTTAATATAAATTGGATCTATGTCTAATAATATCAACTTGGTTAAAGAGAATACGAAAATATTGAGAAGTCAGTCCACAACCTGATTTTTTAGTCTGTCATTCTTCCTCATTCATCATATCATTCATTGTTAAGTAAATTTAGATATAAAATGTTTGTATCATTTAGAGAGATAGTATTCACTTTAATATCATTGTTTGGCAGAAAAATGGTCCTCTAATCTATTCACTTCCTAAACCTTGAAAGGCATGAATATCTTATTCTTACATGCTAAAAGGAATTATTTCAGATGTGATTAAGGTAAAGACCTTGAGATGAGATTGCCCTGAATTATCTAGGTGGACCAAATATAATTACATGTTGAAAAAGCAAGTGAATAAATTAGCTCCTAGAATTTCTTAGAGAAAAACAATTGTGTTGACACATTAATTTTTAGTCTAGTAAAAAGCCATTTAAGGTTTCTGAACTCAAGAACTATAATATTTTATATTGTTTTCCCCACTAAGTCTGTGGTAAATTTTTATAGCTGTCAGAGGAAACTATAGAATTTGAACAACTGAATGTGCATATTTGAAAGTAGTAAATTGAACATCAATTATCAATTGAAAATAAGTCTTACAGTACAGTACTCAATATTGCTATTGCATAGGCAATATTGCATGTTTCTAACTTCTACCTCAGAGGACACATGAAAAAATTATCCTTTTTGGTGCTCCTTTGAAGGTAGGAAAAACTGGCATTTACCTAGGGCAATGAAATATGAGAGTATGGAGCAACAGATGTGTCACTTCCATGAAAGAAGCTCTGGACCATGGTTTCCTGCATTCTTTCCCCTTTGCTCTTCCAAAATAGCAGAGCGATGCCTTCCATACATCTACTCCCCCATAAAAGCAATGGTAATAGTAAAAATTTTGAAAAAAAAAAAAAAAAACTATTTCAGAACTTTGAATATTAACCAAAGTTTTATAGCAGCTTAAAAGCTAAATGTGAAAGAAAAATGAGGGAATCTCAGTAAGAAAAATAAGATAGACAATGCTTAACTTGGCCTACAAACTTTCTTATCTCTCTCCAGCTCTTTGGTAGACTTCAAATCTAGTAGCCTCACAACCATAAAATTGAGAAATCAACAACTTTGCAACTCCAAGATGTGAGGAGACTACATTTGGAGAATCTCAGGGTCTTATCTTCAAACATTTTTCACTATTTGGTGTGTCTTTCAGTTCCCAGGAGTGGGGCACCCTAATTCACAGAGCATTACTATTTGACATGATGTAAAACTCTCCAGGATACACTTTATCTCATGACTTTAATAAGCTGCATTTGTTCAACAACATCACTGCCTATGGCTAAAATACCAGTTGAAATAAACATAACCTCAGATTAACATTTAAAATGAACATCTGGACTACAAGATGCCCATAGGATGTCTTGAATAGCTGTGACATTCCTGAGATATAAAAGACCACCCACATCTGCAGGACTTTCCATTTGCCAAAGAATACTCCATAGTGATCCAATTTGCCACCTCTGGTCAATTTGGTGCCTGGACAAAGAGAAACTAGAGAACAGTTGTTATACTATTCATGGTTGTTACAGACACACAGGGAGAAACCTCAGCAAAGGGTGTAAAAAGAGTTAAAGGCATGTCAGAAGGATTGCTGGAATTTTATTAACTGGCCAACGAACTAGCTGACCAGGGAGATTAGTAGCCACACTTTAGGGAATAAGCACTTCATAGAGATCGTCCTACACAGTGATAAGAGACAAAGTAAGGAAAATATAACAGTGCATGGGATCAGGATCTGATTTACGTAGTTGTCACACTGTTTCATTTAAAATGTGCAGTTTTCAACAACAAAAGCAATGAGATATGTAAAGAAAATAGAAACTATGCACAGAAAAAAAAAGCAGCCAATAGAAACTCTCAGTGAGAGAGCAGAGATGTTATAATTACTAGACAAAAGAATATAGATTGCTATTACAAATGTGTTTACAGAAATAAAGGAAACCCAACTGAGGATTAAAATTCAGAATGGAAGTGATTTCTTTACAACATTGCTCAAGAAAATATTTTGTTAAAAACCAGAATCACTCAGCCAAGATGGATCATTGGTAAATTCTTTACTTAATATAGAGCATATGCACAAAACCCACATTATTGTCATAAAGAAAAATTACTTAGAAATTTGCAATGTTCCTCAAAAGAAAAGAAACAATATAGGAAAATAGAATATCCTCTTACTGCTTCTTTTGAACACCATCCTGGACGTCTTGGTTAATACAAATGAGAAAAAAAGATAAATTATATGCTAATGAAGAAGGAAGAAGTATACTTTATGTGATTATAATCATCTATGAGGAAAATCTAAAAAAAGCTGAAATAAAAATAAATCTGTGAAATTAATAAATGAGTATAGCAATACTGCCTGATATAATTATATAAAAGTCTATCGCTTTTGATTATTCCATTAACAAACAAGTAGAATTTGAAATTAAAACACATTTATTCCAACATCTAAAAAAATTAAATAGATTTAAATCTAAAAAATAAGTAAAAGATCTATAAAAGGAAAACAACAAAACTCTGAGAATACAAATAAGAATGAAATAAATGTACAAATATTCTATGTTGATAGAAACATTCAATAATGTCACTTTTTAGTTCTTCCAAAATTGAGCTATAGATTCAATGAAATTCCAATCACAATTACAGCAATGTATTTTGTGGATATTGATAAACTGATTCCAAAGTTCACATATAGAGAGAAAAGAGCCAGAATAGCCAACACAATTTTAAATAATTAAGTATGAGTAAAAATATCTGATCTTAGGTCTTACCCTATGGTGATCAAGATCATGTTATATTTGTTAAAGAAAAGGCAAATAGATCAATGGGACAGAGGAAAGCACCCAGAAATAGAAGAACATCAATAAAGTCCATTTATTTTTGATAGAGAAGCAAAGGCAATGAATGCAATGGGAAAAAAAATGCAGTCTTTTCAACAATTATTTTAGCAAAACTGGACATCAAATTGTAAATAAATGAATCCAGACACAGATCTTACACTTTCTAACCAAAGTTCACTCATAACAGATCATGGATCTAAATTTAAAATAGAAAAGTATGAATCAAAATAAAAAAAAATAAAGCATAAAACTCCTGGAAGACAACATAAGCTAAAAGCTAGGGAATCTTGGATATAGTGATGATTTTTTTTAATATAACACCAAATGCATGATCAGTGAAAGAAATAATTGTTTAGTTGGATTTAAATGAAATTAAAAACTTCTGCTTGGCAATGATATCATCAAGATTATAAAGATAAATACAAACTAGGAAAAAATATTTGCAAAACAATGCTTGATAAAATATTGTTTCCCAAAATATACAAAATATACAAAGAGCAGTAAAAACTCAACATAACGCAGTGAACAACTGGATTTAAAAACAGCAAAAAGACCTAAAGAGACATCTTAGCAAAGAATACATACATATGAATATAAAATAAGCATGTGAAAAAAAAATGCTCCATGTCATATGTCATGATAGAAATGCAAATTTAAAAAGACAAATGACCACACAACCCTAACCCTAACCTAATAGAAGAACCAAAACTTGGAATATTGACAGTGTCAAATGCCAGAAAAAATGTAGAAAGATAATTTTTCATTGCACATGGGAATGCCAAAAAGGTATATGTACTTTTGGAGACAGTGTTTGGTTGCTTACAAAACTAATCATATGTTTACCATATAATCCATCAATCATGCTCCTTGGTATTTACCCAAAGGAGCTAAAAAATTATATCTGCATAGAAACCTTCAAGGGGATGTTTATGGTAATTTTCTTCCTAATTGTCAATAATTGAAAGTGAATGGATATTTCAGTAGGTGAATGGATAAATAAACTCAGATACATTCAAATAATGGAATATTATGCAACGGTAACTTTAAATGAACTATCAAGCCTTGAATAAAATCATGGAGGAAACTTAAATGCCTGTTCATATGTTAAAGAAGCCAATCTGAAAGCACTACACACTGTTTAATTACAATCATAGGACATTTTGAAAATCACAAAGCTATGGAGACACTAAAAATTTGCTGGTTGCCAGAATTTGTCAGATGGAGGGAGTGATGACTAAGTAAAGCCCAAAGGTTCTTTGTTCAAGTAAATACTGTGTGATGTAACAGTAATAGATATGTTGTCATGTGTTTTTCCAGACAAATAGAATGCACAAAATTGAGAGTAAATATTGATGTAAACTAAGGACTTTGGGTGATCATGAAGAGCCAAGGTTGATTCATCATTGCATCTTGAGTTCTCTCTCCAGTGTAAATTTATCAATTGCAACAAAAGTACCACTCTGTCAGGATATATTAATAAAGGACAGGCTGCACATATGTGCAGGCAAGAGGTAAATGAGAAGTCTCTGTGAAGCCAGAATTGAGGATAGGCAGTTAGTGTAGAAACAGGGAATGGAGTCAAATCGAGGAAATGGAGGCCAGGAAAACCATCTGCATCTGGAACTTGGAGACTGCCCTGAGAGATTGGAATGGCATTGTCTCCAGAGCCTTTTTGATCACCAACTACCTACCTACCTGTCTAACTACCACTCCCAAAAAAGCTGCAGGCAGGGACTTGCTAATTAATGCCCCCTCGGCCTCTACCTGCCTCAGCCCTCCTTGTGGCCCTTCCCCCTGCCATCTGCTTCTCAACTTCTTTGCTATGTCACCAGCACCTCCTGGGCCTAGTCACATAGGCAGGAAGGAGAGAGAAAAAGCGGGGAGAGAACAGAACAAAAGAGACCCTAAACTATAAAAAATGTAAGGTGCACTCCCTTCTTGGGACTCTAGAACATCAGCCATGGTCCCCTCTCCCTCCTGGGAGAAGTCTGTATTACTACCTTTAAACTAAACCTGCTTAGTATGCTTGCCTTGGTGTGCTTCTCTAAAGTTCAAACTTCAACATTTGAGGAAGCAGAATTTCTCACGGGAAAACAGCGGTATCATCTGCATCCTTCTCTCAAATTTTCTGGGAATATTAAGCTTCTACTTAAAAGAGAGTTTAAAAAATCAAATAATGGAATAGCACATATTATACAAAATGTTAAACCAAATAACATGAAAGGTTTATACTAATAGTAGATAAAATAGATTTTAAAAAGTACCTTTTTACTAAGTTAAGACTGTGACTTCAGGGTTGTTCTCTACTAAATAATAGACATGATAAGATACAATAAATATGGACATCATTAAATCATTAATTAAAATAAATTATAAATTGATAATATGAAAAACCGCTCTCTAGCTATTCCTAGAAGTGAATAACAAATTCAAAAGAACCCATGTATTAACTTTTAGAAAAAATTGTTGCCTTGTCTCATTCAGTATATTATAAAAGGAAATAAGTGTAAGGAATATAGACAATCTTCTACATGGTCCATAGTTTTATATGAATTCTAGAAGACTTTCAATACATTTTAGTTTATATATTCATTAATTTTTAATTACATAGATACTTCAAAGGTTTTTAGTGGTTTTATTTTGATTTTATATATATAAGTTTAAGATTGTTGGTAAATGCTCCCGTGCATGCCTGCAAGTCAATGACTATGCACATTTACAGGTTTTAAAAGATGTCTCCATACTAAGCCTGCACTCGGCTAGTTGACTTTGCTAGATGGTAAACTCCTAGAAGGCACAGATTTTATTATACTAACCGTTCTTATGTCTAGCTCAGTGCTGCATATCTGCAGCCAAGGTTCAAAACTGGTTTGTCAAGGATAATGCATAAAAAAGTAAGGCAAGGGCCATTTTGCAGCTTCCCTGGCAGAGAGTGACTATCTACGGCTGCCTGAGTCCTCGGAGCTGAGGTGCAGTCTTCCAAGGCACTGCACCGCGGCTTCTGGAGAGGTCTGGCCAGGAACCGCTGGAATCCCTGGCTCCGGTGGGGAGTTTGAACCCCTCGGCAACATTTTGCAGCTTCCCTGGCAGAGAGCAACCATCTCCGGCTGCCTGAGTCCTTGGAACTGAGGCTGCCTCTGCCCAGAAGCATTGACCATTCCAAACCTGGAGGTAGTGGGACAGCACCTTTCTTGGGTCACCACTTGATCAAGCATCGCTCAAACATCAGGTGAGTTACTGGAAATCTGCAGGGACACTTTAAGTCTTCACAGGGAAATTGCAATCCCTCGGATTCGCATTACTAGAGGGGAAGATACATGAGCAACATGAGAAAACATGGGAAGAAAGTGTCCTAAACAAACCTAGAAGATATATCAAGAGAACCGAAAGACAGCATGGTAGAAGGAATGACAGAAAGGGACTTCAGAATGTTCATAATTAAAATGATCCGAGAAGAGAATGATGTGATGAGAGAACAAATTCAGGCTATGAATAATCAGCTAATAGAGCAATTGCAGGAAGAAAAAATCATTTCAATAAAGAGATAGAAGTTCTGAGAAAAAAACAAACAGAAATCTTGAAGGAAACAAGGAAATGAAGGAAACAATCAACCAAGTTAACTCAATAGAAAGCATAATTAACAGAATAAATCACTTTGAAGACAGAACCTCAGACAATGAAGACAAAATATTTAATCTTGAAAACAAAGTCGAACAAACAGAGAAGATGGTTAGGAATCATGAACGAAACCTCAAAGAAATGTGGGACATAATGAAAAGACCAAATTTAAGAGTTATTGGGATTGAGGAAGGCACAGAGATACAAACCAAGGGTATGAATAATCTGTTCAAGGAAATATTATCAGAAAATTTCCCAAATATGATGAATGAGATGGAAAACCAATGACAAGAAGCTTACAGGACACCAAACGCACAGAATTACAACAGATCCACACCAAGACACATTATAATGAAAATACCTAACATACAAAACAAAGATAGAATTTTAAAGGCTGCGAGAGAAAAGCAGCAGATTACCAACAGGGGGAAACCAATACGGATATCAGCAGATTTCTCAGCCCAGACTCTAAAGGCAAGAAGGGCCTGGAAAAACATATTTAAAGCTCTGAAAGAAAACAGATGCCAACCAAGAATCTTATACCCAGCAAAACTTACCTTCAGATTTGATGATGAAATAAAATCCTTCCATGATAAACAAAAGCTTAAAGAATTCACAAAGAGAAAGCCTGCCTATAGAACATTCTTAACAAAATATTAGAAGAGGAAGAAATGAAAAATAACAATCTCAGTCATCATGGGGAGGAACTACCCTAAAGAAAGAGTCAATCAAAGGAGAAACAAAGGTAAGATAAAACCCCAAAAAAGCTAAAATGAGAGGAAATACAAGTCATATCTCAATAATAACCCTGCATGTAAATGTCCTAAACTCATCAATCAAAAGACATAGACTGGCAGATTGGATTAAAAAAGAAAGACCCAACAATATGCTGCCTTCAAGAGACTCATCACATAGAAAAACATGCCCAAAGACTAAAGGTGAAAGGTTGGGAAAAAAACATACCATGCACAAGGACTGAGTAAAAAAGCAGGGGTTTCCATCCCCATTTCAGATAAAGCAGACTTCAAGCCAAAGTTAGTCAGAAGGGATAAAGAAGGACTTTTCATACTGCTTAAAGGAAGCATAAATCAGCAAGACATAACAATCACAAATATTTATGCACCAAACAGTTGTGCATCCATGTACGTCAATCAGATCCTTCTCAACTTCAGGAGCCAAATAGACCAAAACACAATAATACTGGGGGACTTTAACACTCCTCTCTCACCATTGGACAGATCTTCCAAGCAAAAATTGAACAAAGAAACCATAGGACTCAATGACACAATTGCTAATTAAGACTTAACAGACATATATAGAATATTCCATCCATCAAAAAGCAAATACACTTTCTTCTCAGCAGCTCATGGTTCCTTCTCTAAAATAGACCATATGTTATGCCACAAAGCTACTCTTAGCAAATACAAAAACATAGAGATACTACCTTGTATACTATCAGATCATAATGGAATGAAATTAGATATCATTGATAAAGTTAGAAACAGAAACTCCTCCAAGACCTGGAGATTCAATAATATGCTATTGAATGATACATGGATAACAGAAGACATTAAGGGGGAAATTAAAAGATTCTTAGAGGTCAATGAGAACAAAGATACAACATATCAAAATCTCTGGGACACTATGAAAGCAGTGCTAAGAGGAAAATTCATTGCATGGCATGCATTTAATAAAAGAATGAAAAGTCAACACATCAATGACTTTACATTACAGCTCAAAGCCCTAGAAAAAGAGAAATAGATCATCACCAAAAGTAGTAGAAGACAGGATATAATCAAAATCAGAGCTGAAATCAATGAATTTGAAACAAAAGAAACAATTCAAAAAATTGACAAAACAAAAAGTTGGTTCTTTGAAAAAATAAACAAAATTGATAAACCCTTAGCCACGCTAACGAAGAGAAGGAGAGAGAAACTCCAAATTACTAAAATTTGTGATGGAAATGGAAATATTACAACAGACACAACTGAAATAAAAACATAATAAGAAGCTACTTTGAAAATTTATACTCCAACAAAATAGAAAACCTGGAAGACATCAAGAGGTTCCTAGAGGCATATGAGCCACCCAAACTGAATCTGAAGGACATACACAACTTAAATAGATCAATTTCAAGCAATGAAATAGAAGAAGTCATCAAAAGCCTACCAACAAAGAAAAGCCCAGGACCAGATGGATTCACAGCTGAGTTCTACAAGACCTTCAAAGAAGAACCCATTCCAATACTCCTCAAAGTATTTCATGAAATATAGGAGGAGGGAACCCTTCCAAACTCATTCTATGAAGCTAATATCACCTTGATTCCAAAACCAGAGAAGGACACATCGAGGCAAGAAAATTTTAGACCCATTTCTCTAATGAACATAGATGCAAAAATTCTTAACAAAATTTTAGTGAATCGCATACAATAGCATATTAAAAAGATAGTGCACCATGATCAAGTGGTTTTCATCCCGGGATGCAAGGTTGGTTCAACATCCGGAAATCAATAAATGTAATTCACCACACCAACAGACTTAAAGTCAAGAACCATATGATTATTTCAATAGATGCAGAGAAAGCATTTGATAAAATACAGCACCCCTTCATGCTTAAAACACTAGAAAAAATAGGGATAGTGGGGACATTCCTTAACATTGTAAAGGCTATCTATGCGAAGCCCACACCTAGCATTATTCTAAATGGAGAAAAATTGAAAGCATTCCCCCTGAGAACTGGAACAAGGCAGGGATGCCCTCTTTCACCTCTACTATTCAACATTGTTCTTGAAACACTAGCCAGAGGAATTAGACAGACCAAAGAAATTAGAGCAATACGAATAGGAAAAGAAGAGCTCAAACTATCCCTATTTGCTGATGACATGATTCTCTATTTAGAAGACCCTAAGAATTCCATCAGAAAACTTCTGGAACTCATAAAAGAATTCAGTAAAGTAGCAGGATATAAAATTAATGCTCATAAAT
>JAJEJO010000744.1:264628-351359 GCA_020662805.1 Glaucomys volans
AATACACTTTCTTCTCAGCAGCTCATGGTTCCTTCTCTAAAATAGACCATATGTTATGCCACAAAGCTACTCTTAGCAAATACAAAAACATAGAGATACTACCTTGTATACTATCAGATCATAATGGAATGAAATTAGATATCATTGATAAAGTTAGAAACAGAAACTCCTCCAAGACCTGGAGATTCAATAATATGCTATTGAATGATACATGGATAACAGAAGACATTAAGGGGGAAATTAAAAGATTCTTAGAGGTCAATGAGAACAAAGATACAACATATCAAAATCTCTGGGACACTATGAAAGCAGTGCTAAGAGGAAAATTCATTGCATGGCATGCATTTAATAAAAGAATGAAAAGTCAACACATCAATGACTTTACATTACAGCTCAAAGCCCTAGAAAAAGAGAAATAGATCATCACCAAAAGTAGTAGAAGACAGGATATAATCAAAATCAGAGCTGAAATCAATGAATTTGAAACAAAAGAAACAATTCAAAAAATTGACAAAACAAAAAGTTGGTTCTTTGAAAAAATAAACAAAATTGATAAACCCTTAGCCACGCTAACGAAGAGAAGGAGAGAGAAACTCCAAATTACTAAAATTTGTGATGGAAATGGAAATATTACAACAGACACAATTGAAATAAAAACATAATAAGAAGCTACTTTGAAAATTTATACTCCAACAAAATAGAAAACCTGGAAGACATCAAGAGGTTCCTAGAGGCATATGAGCCACCCAAACTGAATCTGAAGGACATACACAACTTAAATAGATCAATTTCAAGCAATGAAATAGAAGAAGTCATCAAAAGCCTACCAACAAAGAAAAGCCCAGGACCAGATGGATTCACAGCTGAGTTCTACAAGACCTTCAAAGAAGAACCCATTCCAATACTCCTCAAAGTATTTCATGAAATATAGGAGGAGGGAACCCTTCCAAACTCATTCTATGAAGCTAATATCACCTTGATTCCAAAACCAGAGAAGGACACATCGAGGCAAGAAAATTTTAGACCCATTTCTCTAATGAACATAGATGCAAAAATTCTTAACAAAATTTTAGTGAATCGCATACAATAGCATATTAAAAAGATAGTGCACCATGATCAAGTGGGTTTCATCCCGGGATGCAAGGTTGGTTCAACATCCGGAAATCAATAAATGTAATTCACCACACCAACAGACTTAAAGTCAAGAACCATATGATTATTTCAATAGATGCAGAGAAAGCATTTGATAAAATACAGCACCCCTTCATGCTTAAAACACTAGAAAAAATAGGGATAGTGGGGACATTCCTTAACTTTGTAAAGGCTATCTATGCGAAGCCCACAGCTAGCATTATTCTAAATGGAGAAAAATTGAAAGCATTCCCCCTGAGAACTGGAACAAGGCAGGGATGCCCTCTTTCACCTCTACTATTCAACATTGTTCTTGAAACACTAGCCAGAGGAATTAGACAGACCAAAGAAATTAGAGCAATACGAATAGGAAAAGAAGAGCTCAAACTATCCCTATTTGCTGATGACATGATTCTCTATTTAGAAGACCCTAAGAATTCCATCAGAAAACTTCTGGAACTCATAAAAGAATTCAGTAAAGTAGCAGGATATAAAATTAATGCTCATAAATCTAATGCATTTTTATTCGTAAGTGATGTATCCTCTGAGAGAGAAATTAGGAAAACTACCACATTCACATTAACCTCAAAAAAATAAAATACTTGGGAATCAACCTAACAAAAGAAGTGAAAGACCTCTACAACGAGAACTACAGAACACTAAAGAAAAAAGTTAAAGAGAATCGAGAAGATGGAAAGATCTCCCATGTTCTTGGATTGGCAGAATTAATATTGTCAAAATGGCCATACTTCCAAAAATGCTATACAAATGCAATTCCGATTAAAATCCCAATGACGGACCTCATAGAAATAGAGCAAGCAATCATGAAATTCATTTGGAGGAATAAGAGACCCAGAATTGCTAAAGCAATCCTTAGCAAGAAGAGTGAAGCAGGGGGTATCACAATACCAGACCTTCAACTATACTACAGAGCAATAGTAACAAAAACAGTATGGTATTTGCACCAAATTAGACAGATAGATCAATTGTACAGAATAGAGGACACAGAGACAAACCCACAGAAATACAGGCATCTCATACTTGACAAAGGAGCCAAAAACATGCAATGGAGAAAAGACAGCCTCTTCAACAAATGGTGCTGGGAAAACTGGAAATCCATTTGCAGCAAAATGAAACTAAACCCATATCTCTCACCCTGTACAAAACTCAACTCAAAGTGGATCAAGGACCTAGAAATTAGACCAGAGACTCTGCACCTAATAGAAGAGAAAATAGGTCCAAATCTTCATCATGTTGGCCTAGGACCAGATTTCCTTAACGTGACTCCCAAAGCGCAAGAAATAAAAGCTGGAATCTATGATTGGGATAGAGTCAAACTAAAAAGCTTTTTCTCAGCAAAGGAAACAATCAGCAATGTGAAGAGAGAGCCTTCAGAATGGGAGAAAATCTTTCCCACACACACTTCAGATAGAGCACTAATCTCCAGAATGTACAAAGTACTCAAAAATTTTTACACCAAGAACACTAGTAACCCAATCAAGAAATGGGCCAAGGAATTGAACAGACACTTTACAGAGGAAGACCTACAAGCAATCAACAGATTTATGAAAAAATGTTCAACGTCACTCGTTATAAGAGAAATGCAAATCAAAACCACCTTAAGATTTCATCTTACCCCAATTAGAATGTCTTTTATTAAGAACACAGGCAACAACAGGTGTTGGCGAGGATGTGGGGAAAAGGGTACACTCATACATTGCTGGTGGGAGTGCAAGTTGGTGCAGCCACTCTGGAAAGCAGTGTGGAGATTCCTTAGAAAACTTGGAATGGATCCACCATTTGATCCTGCTATCCCACTCCTTGGCCTATACCCAAAGGACTTAAAATCAGATTACTACAGTGATGCAGCCACATCAATGTTCATAGCTGCTCAATTCACAATAGCTAGATTGTGGAATCAACCTAGATGCCCTTCAATAGATGAATGGATAATGAAACTGTGGTATATATACACAATGGAATATTATTCAACCATAAAGAAGAATATAATTATGGCATTTGTAGATAAATGGATGATGTTGGAGACTATTATGCTAAGTAAGATCTGCCAATCCCAAAAATCCAAAGGCTGAATGGTCTCTCTGATAAATGAATGATGATGCATAATGGCGGGGGGGGAGGGTGGCAAGAATGGAGGAAGGATAGATAGCAAAGAGGGAAGGGAGGGGTGTGGTCGGGGTGGGAGTCTGAGAATAATAGAATGTGTGACAGATACCATTGCCCTGTTTACATGTATGAACGCACAGATGGTGTGACTCTACTTTGTGTACAACCAGAGAAACAATAGCTGTACTCCATTTGTGTTTAATGAATCAATAAGTAAATAAAAAAAATAGATTGTTATGTAAGCAATAATTTTAAAAAGAGTACTATGCCCACACACTCACAATGTGTTACCCTTTATTAAATGGGTAATTCTACCACACAAAAAAAAATGTAGCCTACATTCTATTCTTGTCACCTAGTACAGACCTGGTTTGAACAACCCATGTCATCAGGAATCATAGAAAGATCAACAAAACGATATACCACTATTCATTTACCAGTTTTTTATTGTAATTAGTTATTATCATAGATTTTTTCCTTGTATATTGCCTATTTTTAGAAAAAAATTGTTGCCTTGTCTCCTTCAGTATATTATAAAAGGAAATAATTGTAAGGAACATAGACAATCTTCTACATGGTCCTGAAACTTTTTCAGTCTTCAAGCATGCACACACACACCTCAGAATGTGGGAGTTTTGAGTCAAGGTAATGTGCTTTTTAAAAATTCAGATGAATCTAATTTAATAAGCGCTGGGGAGTTATTGTTGTAAAATTTCCACATAGGAAAAGAGAACTATAAAGAAGTTAGAGGCTCAGGATCATCATAGGGTTAAATACTATGGATCTGAAATTCAAAGTAAAAGTAACTTCACTATAACACATTTTCTTAAATATAAATTAGAGCATAACTTTAATACAATAGAGTATTAGAAAAATAACAAAATATATTACATTTGTGAAAATGAATGGCTCTAAAATGAAATTTCTAAAAGCATAAGAGAATCTTTGGAAATTTAGAAAATGCAGAGCAGAAATGAAAACTGAAGAGAAGTGTTGTAAAGAAAGTTATATTGAGGAAAAGAGACCCAAAACATGATTATGAATGTTAAATGTAAAATGTCAAACTCAAAGAATGGATCTTTGTAAAACAACAGTGGCAGAAAAAGAAAAAAAAATATTTACAAAATTTAAGGAAATAATTCACCTAAGTGATCAAATATTTTACAGTTTCCAGGTGTGTGATAGAATTTGGGAAGGACAGCTCACAATTTTTGTCTCTGCTCTCCTCTAAATATCAAGGAGAACTGAGTGGGAGTTGATTTTATCTTCAGCCTGGGCCTTTAGAGGATAGTTACCACAGACCTTCTAAACCAACAGAGAAACCACAGCAGATAGGAAATGGTTGAGAAAACCAGAAATATTTTCCTGGAAGATGTCCATGGTGCCAAAAACTGGAATTGGCAGGAAACACATCATACAAAATTGATGTCATTTTAGTCATCAATTTAGAACTATTATTGATTTGATTTAAATATAAAATTCAGTTGGAGCAAACTTGGAGATATATTTCAAGTACGTTTTTCTTCAATTTGAAATTTCTCCTAATCAAATGCTTTTGAAAAAGTCGGCCTTTGTTATCTACTGTCACATTCAGAATGCTTCCATATTGTATTGGTTTATCTACCATCTATCTATTTTATCTCTCAGTCTATCTATTTATAGAAGGTAATAATTTCTATTGAATATCATAGAACATTACATCTCTTCTTTTCATGAGAATTATTCTTTAAAAGGTGGTTTAAATTTTCTGTTTTGTGTCACCCTGCTTTTCAAAGATCCATTCCTCTTGAGTTTGGCTTTTCACATCCAATACTGCACAGTCATCCTTTTGATCACTTGTTCTAAAATGAGTCAATTTCAAAATAACCTCAGTGATGATTTCTACAAACAGTGAAATGTTTGTTGAATAGGTTGCCTTTTTTTCTGGTGTCTTTTGTACCCGAAATGTCACCTTTAGTGGTTAAATATTTCTCTTATTTGAGAATGAGCTAAAGCGTGCCTTCCTTACCAAAAGAGCCCTCATGATCACAACCAAAGAACACAATGTAACTATTGATACTATTTTTAAAATCCATACTGTAGTTTTGATATGACATCTGAAATAACCAGTTTCCTTTTTTGTAATAATTGAGCTGACATTTAAGGTTTCAGCCTGGAGTTAACATAATTGGCTTAATAAAGTAAAACACCTTATTCTTTTTTTAAATAGTACTTTAAAAAATCATGCTCAGTTTATACATCTCTTCTCAGCTGACTACCCACAAAAATCAAGTGCCTTTTCATGGCCTTGACTTAAATAATATTGGTTTTATAATAAACACAGAGACTTACTGAAGATTAAAAGCTGTCTGAAGAGTATTTAATGACAGAAATGATACACCACTTTCTAAATTTTCTCTTGGTATAACCTCTTAAGTATTGAGAAATTATTATTTTTTATGATTAAGTTTTTACGGCTTCATACTGCAAGCAGTAGAGTGCAATAAAATACATTTTAACTACATGAAATGGAATAGTTACAAATTTTAATGCTATAATATTTAAAAGAAGACTATTGTGAACTCTGCATTTATGTGTACATAGAGCATTAAAAGGTTGTTCTAGAAATATACCTGAGCACATTAATGTTGAGAATATTCTGTATTCAGTCAATATTATTAAAAATACTTACTGTACCTTGAAAAGAATTTTGAAATGTTATTGAATGTTTAATACATTAGAACTATTTTAGCAAGTAGAAAAACAGTAGCACAGAAGTACTAGTTTCTGTGATTCAATGATAAATATGGATTCTGAGCTAAACTGCTTTCTTTTATCAGTCAGAGAAATCATAATAGTCTGTTAATGGACTACCCTTTCCAAGTACAATAAAATAGGCTTTAACTATAATTCCTATCACATTAAATTAGAAATTTAAGAAATATATATTAAACTAATATTTTAGAATGTGAATAGATTTACTCATATATAAAAGATTTACTCATACATAAAGGAATGCATAGTGTATTTAGACTATGTCTAATTACTAAAATTTGTGATGAAAAAGGATAGATCATGACAGACACCATTGAAATACATAACATAATTAGAAGCTACTTTAAAGATCTACACTCCAACAAAATAGAAAATATCGAAGACATTGACAAATTTTTAGTCATATGATCCTCCCAAACTGAATCAGGAAGACATACACAATTTAAACAGATCAAATTCAAGCACAGAAATAGAAGAAGCCATCAAAAGCCGATTATTAACCAAGAAAATCCCAGGACCAGTTGGATTCTAAGATGAATTCTACAAGACCTTCAAAGAAGAACTAATGCCAATACTTTTCACAGTATTCCAGGAAATAGAAAAAGAGGGAACCCCTCCATATACATTCTATGAAGCTAGTATCATTCTGATACCAAAACCAGATAAAGACATATCAAGGAAAGAAAACTTTAGACCAACATCCCTAATGAATATAGATGCAAAAATCCTTAATAAAGTTCTGACAAATCACATACAAAAACATATTAAAAAGATAGTGCACCATGATCAAGTGGGGTTTATCTCAGGAATGCAAGGTTGGTTCAACATCCATAAATCAATAAACATGATTCATCACATCAATAGACTTAAAGTTAAAAATCATATGATTATTTCAATAGATGCTGAGAGTTTGATAAAACACAGCTCCCCTTCATGCTCAAAACACTAGAGAAAATAGGGATAGTAGGAACATACCTCAAAATTGTAAAGGCTATCTCTGCTAAGGCCATGGCCAACATCATTCTAAATGAAGAAACACTGAAAGCATTCCTTATAAAAGCTGTAAAAAGGTAGAGATGCCTGATTTCACCACTTCCATTCAACATTACTTTGAAACACTATCCAGAGCAATTAGAGAGATCAAAGAAATTAAGGGGATATGAATAGGAAAAGAACTCAAACTATCACTATTTGCCAATGATATGATTCTATATTGAGAGGACCCAAAGCACTCCACCAGAAAATGTCTAGACCTAATAAATTAATACACCAAAGTAGCAGGATATAAAGTCAATACATATAAATCTAATTCATTTCTATTCATAAGTAATGAATCCTCTGAAAGAAAAGTTAGGAAAACCACTCCATTCACAATATTCTCAAAAAAGAAAATACTTGGGAATTAATCTAACAAAAGAGGTGAAAGACCTCTACAATGAAAACTATAGAACACTAAAGAAAGAAATTAATGAAAACCTTAGAAGATGGAAAGATTTCCCATGTTCTTGGATAGGCAGAATTAACATTGTCAAAATGGCCATACTAACCAAAGGCACTATACAGATTCAATGCAATTCCAATTAAAATCCCAATGATGTTCCTCACAGAAAAGAGAAAGCAATCATGAACTTCATCTGGAAGAATAAAAGACCTTGAATAGCTAAAGCAATCTTGAGAAGAAAGAGTGAAGCAGGAGGTATCACAATACCCGACTTTAACTGTACTACAGAGCAATAGTAACAAAAATGGCAGGTATTGGCACCAAAATAAACAGGCAGACCAATGGTACAGAATAAAAGACACAGAGACAAAGCCACATAAATACAGTTACCTCATACTAGACAAAAGAGCCAAAAACATACAATGGAGAAAAAATAACCACTTCAACAAATGGTGCTGGGAAACTGGAAACCCATACATAACAAAATGAAATTAAACCCCTATCTCTCACCCTGCACAAAATGCTATCTAAATGGATCAAGAACCTAGGAATTAGACCAGAGATCCTGCACCAAATAGAAGAAAAATAGGCCCAAATCTTCATCATGTAACTTAGAACCAGAATTCCTTTAAAAGACCCCCAAAGCACAAGAAATCAAAGCAAGAATCAATAAATGGGATGGATTCAAACTTAAAAGTTTTTTTCTCAGCAAAGGATACAATCAATAATGTGGAAAGAGAGCCTACATAGTGTGAGAAAATCTTTTCTACTTGCACTTCAGATAGCGTACTTATCTCCAAAATTTATAAAGAACTTACAAAACTTTATACCAAAAATACTAAGAACCCCGTCAATAAATGGGCCAAGGAACTGGACAGAAACTTTACAGAAGAAGCTATATAGGTGATTAATAAATATATGAAAAAGTCTTCAACATCTCTAGTAATTAGAGAAATGCTAATTAAAACAACTTAAGATTTCATCTTACTCCAATTAGAATGGCTATTATCAAGAACACAAGCAATAATGGATGTTGGCGTGGATGTGGGGAAAAAGGCACACTTTTGCATTGAAAAAAGGCACACTTTTGCTGGTGAAGTTGCAAACTGGTGCAGCCTCTCTGGAAAGCAGTATGGAAATTCCTTAGAAAACTTGAAATGGAACCACCATTTGACCCAGCCACCCCACTTCTGGGTTTAAACGCAAAGGACTTAAAATCAGCACACTACAGTGACACAGCCACATCAACGTTTATAGTAGCTCAATTCATAGTAGCTAGACTGTGGAACCAACCTAGATGCCCTTCAACAGATGAATGGATAAAGAAACTGTGGTACACATATACAATGGAATATTATTCAGCTATAAATAAGAATAATATTATGGTATTTGCAGATAAATGGATGGAATTGGAGAATATCATGCTAAGTGAAATAAGCCAAGCCCCCCAAACCAAAGACCATATGTTTTCCCTGATAAGTGGATGACAAAATATAGTGAGGGTGACAGGGTAGGGTATAAGAGAAGAATTTAGGAACTTTAGATTATGTAGAGGGAAATGAGGGGGAGCAGGGCTATGAGGGATGGTAGAGTGGGAAAGACATGGTTAACCTATGTACATGTATGATTACACCAATGGTATGAATCTACATTGTACACAACCATAGAAATGAAAAGTCGTACCCCATTTATGTACAATGAATCAAAATACAGTCTGTAAAAATAAAAAAAAATTAAAAGAAGCTTTGAAAAGAAGCCACAAAAGTAAAAAAGAATGTGCATTCTATGAGTTAAATAATTGCCATTGTGTGTATCCATTACCTTGAACTGTATTTGACGCATATTCAGTACTCTAAATTGCTTACAATACGAAAGACTCCTGCAAGACAGACATGTACTTATATGATGGTAAGGAAGCACTTTCAGTAAGGTCTCCTGATTTTCTTAAGGGGCAGAACTGGTAAGTAGCACTATTGATCTATATTTGCTGCTTTCTATTTGGATACACTCAAAGATTAACTTGGAAACTAAATCCAATTAAACTTTCATTTCAAATATATGGTTTGATATGCAGAGGAATCTGTAAACAATTTAGGTCATTAACCTTTAAAAGGAGATTAACACTTTTATGACTGATTGTTTATCTCTCATGTTTTAGAGATACAGGTAAACAATCTATTAGGATTTCCTGCTATACCTTGGGTCTTAAATATATCTCCCAACACCCATGTTTTAAAGGCTTGATTCCAACTTTGGTGCTTTTGTGAGCTGATAGAAACTTTAAGAAATGGGGTCTATTGGTAGATTTTTCCTTGAAGGGGTTTCTGGGATTCTGGCCTCTCTCTGTTTCTCTTCCCATCCACCAAGAGGTGAGCTGCTTGCCCCACCAAAACCCCCCCACCATGATGTACTGCCTCAACACAGGCCCAAAGGCAATGGGGCTAGTTATTCATGGTCTGGACTCTCTAAATCTTTAAGCCAAAATAAACCTCTCTCTTCTTATACTGATTGTCTCAGGTACCTGTTACAGTAACAGGTATTAGCACAGCCCCAGACAATTAAAGGTATTCCCATCTAAGAAAGTTCAGCAGCTCAGGATTCTTCCAGCACAGATATTGTGGAGGTTTGTAAGGAATGACACATATCTACCTCTGACAGACACGCCTACTGTATTAGTCAGGGTTCTCTAGAGGAACAGAATCAACAGGAAGTATGATAATTAAAAGGGAATTTATTAGCTTGACTTACACGACCAGAAGCTGAATAGTGCACAATGGCTTCTCCAGGTGGAGAAGGCAGTCCAAGAGGAAGAAGCCCTAGAAAAAGAGATCAACAGTGCTACCCTAGTTCAAGACCAAGGCTTCTGGAAACTACCTGGAGAATCACTGGCAGAGTCTGCTTTGGAATAGTGAAGATGTGAGAATCTGATATCCTCAGACTATTGAAGCAGCAACCAAGAACTAGTTCACGAAGAGTCAAGCTTGCATCTGCATCTGCTTCCTTATTTTTCCAGCTTTTATTCCATTCAAGCTACCCTCCTATTGGGTGGTGCTGCCCACACTTAGGGAGGGTCTCCATTTCAGTTCCTATCTCACATTCTAGTCATTCCTAGACATGCCTTCACTGACACACCCAGCAGCCTCTTAATTATTGGCATCACTTAATCCAACCAAGTTAACAATTCAAATTAACCATTACCTCTACCAAATCAGTGCAGTTTATGGTTTATTTTCATAGTACCCCAAATTACACTATTTTATTCAATTTTCATTGTAATTAATATTTACTTCATGGAGGGAAATAAAAGTATATGTTTTCCAGATTTCTAATGCCTTCAATTTTGCCTCCAAATGTATGATGAGCTTCACCCTTTATAACTATGAAAAGATTTCCTTCTAAATGCTGTAGATATTTACAGGGATATTTGCAGATATATTAGAATCTGTAAAGAATTACATATCTGTTTTTGTTATGATGTAATACTGTTGAGTACTACATGACTATCTACTTCGCTAAATAAAAGCTATATATGTGAATAGTATGCTTGCTGATTTTTTTAAAAAAATTATGTCACTCTCAGAACTCTTAGGGATTCCCTCAATGAAACTAGACTTTCTTACTATTTCAAAGCAGTGCAGGAACTTAAAAGGTTCACCAGATGTGACTGCACTCAGTGGCTTCCATAGACTTCTTCCAAAGCTGCAGAGAGCACAACACTAACACAATGTGAGCTTAAATCTTTGTAATGATACCCAACTGCACTCTGTCTCCAGATCTCTTTCAGTTCCACTTACTCCTCTTAGGTCTGGGAGAGCAATTGCCAGAAAGCTAAAAATACCTCCAATGTCTGCATTCTACCTTTCAAACTTAGAAGAAGGCAGAGTTGGCAGTGTGTTGTTTCCATCCTTTCCTCCACTTTGGTGAATGAATGGTGATACATCACCTGTCTGCAGTGTGCACTGGTAACCCCCAAGATTCAGAATAGAACATCTCTGGAAGGAAACACAGAAACCCTGTGTGTAAACACTGATTTCAGCAGAACTCCAAACAAAATTTGTGTTGATCTCTCCCTTTTGCTTTTCACTCTTTTCCAAGGGACTAACCCATGCCTCTTATTGTCGCATAATGTCTTGCTTTAGACCACCAACACTGATACTCAAATTTTCTGCATTCAAAACTCAGATGACCAATTAGTCACTGAGTAACTCTTAAAAGGTTCCTAAAACTCTCTGTATCTCATTAAAATGGGGACACAAATGGTACTTGAATCCTATATTTTTTTCTTTTTCTTTCCTTGTGTATGTCTGATTGTTTTGTTGTTGTTGTTTTGTTTTGTTTTCCCTTAAATCACTAAATGAAAAATGTCTTTGATTAGGATTGGACACAGAAAACTGCTTTGCAAATATTTACTCTCTTTGATTCTTTTAAAAACTCTTTTCAGTCCTTTGGTTATAAACCGAGGAGGAAAATGAGAGGGGGATGGGGCGGGGGTATGAAAAATGGTGGCAATGGACATCATTACCCTATGTACATGTTTGATTACATGAATGGTATGAATCTTCATCGTGCACAGCTATAGAAATGAATCAAAATGCAGTCTGTAAAAATTTTTAAAAATGAATAAATTTTAAGAAAAAACTCTTAGTACTCATTAATTGGTTTTGTTAGATATCCTAAGGTATGCCAAAAGAATCTCAGATAAAGGTTTGCTGAACGGAAATGCCCCTTGGTTCACCATAATGTATTCTAGTATTTAGACTATTCAGTGAAATTTTTCCAAATTATTCCCTGCCCAAACACTTTCCCCAATATCTAACAAAAACAACTTCTTTGTTCTCTGTGGGTTCCTTGCACTTTTATAAAAGTCACATTTTTTTCTTAGCATTTTGTTTTAACATGCAAGCATGTCTAAATCTTTCCCTTTGGTGACCAACTCAAAATTTAATTATTATCCATTATTTTCCAATTATTTAGTCAAATGACTCTTAATAATGCTTTAGTTGCATTTTTGGTTTTGATATCTACCTTTATTTCAGAGCAAAACACTTCTGTAGAAGTATATAATTTACATACAGAGAAATGCTTGCAATTTAATGTACAGACAAATAAAGTTTGATAAATGCATGTACTTACGCAACCCTCATTTCTGTCATCATACAACATTTCCTTAACACCAGAACGTTGTCTTCAATCCTTTTCTAGTAAATATCCACCATCCCTTTCAGGCAATATGACTGGGATTAGAAGAGTATCTGGCATAGGGTACAATACCCTATAAATATTTGGCTTGAGATACCTATTAACTACAAGATTTTAGAGATGATAGTAACTTCACCTGATGTTGGAAATTCACTTAGATGGTAGAGGCTGACATTACAAGCAGGCATTTCTCATCCTTCTTATGTGATGTCTGTTTTCTCCTTACGTTTTAGAGCACATCCTTCAATTCATTCAGGACTACGTCTTTCAGAAAATCACGAAAGACAAACCATCAACCTTGAGAAGAAATAGTCTGGGCATGGAAAATGTTTTATTTAATATTTTATTCAAACTCTGCCTAGAGCACTGCAAGTAAGCTTTTACAGTGTTTACAGAGGACATAATAAAAATGCCATCCTGTAGGACCTAGCACACGCCATGCATGTCTTGCTGTTACTGAATTGGTGACTTCTGTTTAATATGTCTAAGTAAATCTTTCCCAAAGTATACCATCTTGTCAGAATCAAAAAAAAAAATCAAATCCCTGTTGGCTATATGTTTGATATACTGTTGAAGGAGATTTCTCTGTATTTGGAAAGGGTGTGATCTCTAACATATTTAACATAGGAAACTAAGGATCCTAAATATATGGGGATCACAAATTCATATCATGTGTGAAATCTTTATATTTTTAAATTCAAAATTATGTAACTAACAACGTCCATATGAGGGTTGCCAACATCTAGTAGACTACTTTTGAAAGTCGTGTACTTATTAATCACTAGAGAACTCCCTGGGATCGGTTTAAGTACAAAGTAATAGAAAAGCAGAAAAATTCTCACAGTCTTTCACTCTTATTTTAATCCTTTACTCATCTTAATCTTCCAATCCTTGTATGAGATTCATATTCAAGCAGCAAGAATATGCCACATTTGGTGAACATCCAGAGAATGTGCTTCAACCCTCAAGACAAAATCACTTGGAATCATCTCAGGAGTGCAAACAATAACAACATCTTTAAGAATAAAGTTTGTGGAAGCTATGTTTCTCATCAATACACAATGCAACTCATATAAACACAACAAGAACACATTTAACAATTGCTGTTGTGACTATGCCCCCTCTGGAAAATGCAAATTAACAGAACTGCATATTTATTTTGCTGTTCCAGGTTGAGGATCTACAATACTGAGTAAGACAAAAACCTTCCCTGTTTCCACAGTACTGACACATTAAAGAAATAGTTTAAAGGTGAATTTATTTGATATGTGTGTGAGAGAACTCTGAGTATATCTGAAAACTCCTGAATGTCTGCCTTCTCTTTGTAAGCTCTCAGTCAGAACTTTGACGCTTAAGCACTGAGTATGACCATGTAGTTTCCCAGCCCACAACAATTGACTAGAAAAGATCTGATAGGCAACAACTGCAGGCAAATAAAATAAAAAACATGTAGGACAGCTCTTAGATTGGAAGATAAAGAGTGAGAAATGGTAAAGAAATAATGCTTTGTTTTTATTCTCATTCATGACCATTTCAAATACAAAATTTAATAAACATCAAGAAAATTTCTCAGAAACCTAAGGGATCATTGAATTTCTTTAAAAACAACAATAGTGAATGCAATCATGCCAGTGAAGATCATTTCAATTTAACCAAGTATCTTTTTAAAAACATAACACTAAGAACAACACAAATACAATTCTATAGCATATCTAAGCTGGTAGAATGGGAAAAGCATTTGTTAAAGGTGGAAAATCTTATATTCAGGTTTAGTTCAGACTTTACACTTTTGTACAACTTGATCACTATGCTTTTCATAACTCCTTACTTCCTTTGGAACAAATTACTACAAATGCAAATTTCTAATTTTTCCATTCTGCAGATCCAAAGTTTGACATGAGATTCACAGGGCTAACACTAAGGTGTCAATGGGCACACTTTTCTATTTTTTTTGTTTTTTTCAGGAGACTGTATGTTATGGTTTGAATACTTGTGTCTCCTCCAATATCTTTGTTGACATTTGACCCCCAGCATCACAGCCTTAGGAGATGAACGTGGTAAGAAGTGATTTGGTCATTAGGGTTCCTCCGCATGGATGAATTATAAAAGGGCTTGAGAGGGAAAGTTCTTCTTCTACCCCTTCTGCCATGTGTGCTACAAGGCTTATCTACTTTGGAATCTGCCACAAGATACAATCTTAGAAGTCTAGAAACAACCTTCACCAGACACCAAATCTGTTTGTGTCTTGATCTTGAATTTCCCTGACACAAGACCATTAGGAAATAAATTTCTGTTCCTTGTCAATTACCCAGTCTAAGGTTTTGTGTTGCTGCACACAATGAAATGGAAACACTCCAGAAAGGGTCTTTTGTGTTGCACCTTCTATTGGTCACCAACTTTCACCAACTAATGGGTCCATCTTATTTCCTCAGCCAGAACCACAGTGTCTTTTCACGACATTCTTTTCATGATAATTTAGACATTCTATAAGATAATGTGCTTTCTCTACCATGGTCTTCTTCCTAGGCATCATTAGTACAGTCTTTCATTCACATCCACATTCCTATTCAATCTGGGACATTTCTATCATGTTCCTCAAGCTTGCAGCCTTTGTTTTTTTGCCCAGTTACAAAGCCACTTCCACCTTTTTAGGCAATTATTACGGACAGATTCCACTTGAAGGTAACAATGACATTAATTTCCTGTTTTTACTGTAACAAACTTGGGGGCTGGGGCTATAGCTCAGTGGGTAGAGTCCTTGTCTCCCAAGCATAAGGCTCTGGGTTAAATCCCCAGCACTGCCAAAGAAACAAATAAAAAAAAGTCACAAACTTAATGCCATAAGACATTTATTATCTTACAATTTTGGAGATCAGAAACCTCACATGGATCATACAGAACTAAAATCAGATTGTTAGGAGGGCCATATATTTTGGGGGGTTCCTGAAAGAGGCTTGACTTTTCCAGGTTTTAGAAGTCTCCCATGGTCCTTGAGTAATGAGGCCCTTCCTCCATCTTCAAAGTTAGAAATACAGAGTCAACTCCTACTCCTGCGGTTCTCTCTCTGGTTCAGTCTTCTGGTCACTTCTCCAATTTCTTGCCCTGTGATGATCTGGACAACTGTCTTAGTCTGTTAGGACTGCTACTGTGAAGTCTAAGATCTGGGTGTGATTGAGTTCTGGAGAGGTCCCTCTTCAAATGGCACAATGCCAAATTCTGTCTGTGTCTTCACATGCTAACAAGCAAGTCAGATCTCTAGGGCCTCTTTTAAGAACGTTAATTTAATTCATGAGGCTGGAGCCCTTATAAGCTAATCATCTTGCAAATGCTTCACATTCTAATGCCATCAACTTGGAAATTTGGATTCAAGGTATAGATATTAGGTGATACACAAACATTCAGAACATTACAGGCACACAAAGATAATTTAGTTTAAGACTAGCTGGTTAGCAACCTTACTTTTAAAGCATGTCCTTTTAAATTTTTTTTTTTAAATTACTGTTTTGCAGTTATACAAAGAGTGGGATTATTTTTAGCATAACCATACATCTTGGAATATGATTTACTCCAAATCCATGTGAACTTACATCTTTACAGGTTCCATTGAGACATCCTTTCGGGGTGAATTTTCTTCCTACAACAATGCTCTATTTTCCTTTCTCAAAAAGAGATTTTAATGATTTGGTAAACTGGTTGACTTTAAGCCTTTCTGAATTTAATGATTATATATGGAAATTTACTATGTGATATAAATTAATACATGGGCTTAAGTTATTTTAATTATAACTTTGTTTTTGAATTTTATTGGGGAAATAGCTATATACATGTCTGCTATGGTTTGGATGTGAGGTGTCCCCCAAAAGCTCACATGTGAGACAATGCAAGAAGTTCAGAGGAGAAATGATTAACTTATAAGATTCTTAACCCAATCAGTGAATCAATCCCCTGATTGGCATTAACTGAGTGGTAACTGGAGTGGTGGGTGTGCCTGGAGGAGGTGGGCATTGGGGATTGCTTTGAGTATATATTTGTATCTGACAAGTGGAGTTCTCTCTCCCTGCTTTTCCCATCATCACGTGAGCTGGTTTCCTCTGCCACACTCTTCAGCCATGATGTTCTGCCTCACCCAAACAATGGAGCCCTCCTCCTATGAACGAAGGCCTCTGAAACCATGAGACCTAAAGTAAACTTTTCCTCCTCTACAATTGTTCTGGTTGGGTTCTTAAGTCACAGGAGTGAAAAAGCTGACAAAAACAATGTATAAAATTCTTAAAACTCAGCGTGCCTTTGAAATGATTCCATGAGCCATCTTAACAGATGAGAAAACTGGTAAGGTTGATTAATAATAATGATGATGGTAGTTACTGAATAGACACACCAGGCTCAAGTGTTTGGTTCATTTAGTACATTTGTTCCAATCTTCTTTTCGTAGATATTGACACTGCAACTGAGAATGATCAACTTACATAAACCAACAGAATCTTAGTTATTAAGAAACAAAAGCAGAATTTGGGCTTCAAATTCTGTTTTTTTTTCAGTACCATAGATGATCTTTTTTCCCTCTCTTTTAACATAAGAAAGAACTTGTGTTGCATGTAACCTACTGAAATTCAGATTGTTTCTGGGGTGTAGCTTAGTTGTCCTGGTGATAAAATTTCCAAATTTTTAAAGATGTTATTTTGATTATAGTTATATTTAAATATTTAAGTATCTATGTAGGGTTAATATCTGTTTTATATATAACTGGAATACTATTTAGAATATAGATGGTTGGGATCATATGCAGATAAATGATCCAGGTTAAGAATAATTTTAGAAAAGTGGTAGTTTTTAGTTATTGTTTTAAGGATGAATGAAATTTATTCTGAACAATTAGTTACTAGGAGAAAGTATATGAAAAGACAGATGAGAATTCCAGAAGAGATCAAAAAAACTGAAAAACAAATACAAAATGTAGAACATTTTGGATATATTTTGGAACGTGTACTTTTTTATTATATAATACATGCCTTCTTTACTTTGGTTCCTAAAAAATTATCTTGGGTCTCTTCTTTTAACTTTTGCTCATACAAAAAGCATCTACTTACTTGGGAAACCTAAGTAGTCATTTTTTGGGAAGATTTGTTGTTCATGGCTACTGTTTTTATACCTTATGAAACTTTTAACTCTTGGGTCTTGACATTTCACTCTTCAAGAGAATGTGGAAGATTCTCATATAGGGAGGAGAAAATGGGGCTATGGCCACTTCAAAGGGAAATTAAGTGTTTCAAAGTTCAGAAAGGAAAGGAAAGCAAAGGGGACTAATGAAAGCAGAGATGGTTGGAAGCATTCACCAGTCTTTAAAGGAGATTAAGAGAATAACAAATGCAACTTATTGATGTGGGATCCTTGTAGTGCTTAAAAAATCAATCATTTTGTTATTTTTGAATGGCTGAGAAAAGTAAATGAGATGGGGAAAAGCCAGAGCACAGGATATGTTCCTCCAAAGAAGGATGTACATAAAATACACATCACACAACTACAAGTAATACAAAGCCAGGTGAGGATGAAGGTCCGAGAAGGGCCCAGGTGCAGTGAAGCTCCCATGCCCAGTGCCTTCTGCTGTCCTCGAAGGACACTGCCACAGACAGCGAAAGAAGATCCTGGGTCATCATTCACTCCAGCCACTGGTTGTAATGTATATGTCAGATTGCCTTGAATCCAGTGATCTCTATCCATTGTACTATCTTTGTGTTCAAATTTACCATGAAATTAGTCGAATTAAAAATAAAATATGCACACCTGTAATCCCAGTGGCTTGAGAGGCTGAGGCAGGAGGATCAAGAGTTCAAAGCCAGCCTCAGCAATAGTGAGGCACTAAGCAACTCAGTGAGACTCTGTTTCTAAATAAAATACAAAAATAAGGCTGGTGATATGGCTCAGTAGTTGAGTGCCCCTGAGCTCAATCCCCAGTTCCCCTCCAAAATAAAAAAAAAATTAAAAAATAATAAAACAAAGGTTCATGTCTGTATGATTTTTTAAATAAAATTTCTAGTTGTAGATGGACACAATACCCTTATTTTACTTATTTATTTTTATGTAGTACTGAGGATCAAACCCAGTTCCTCACACATGCTAAGTGCTCCATCACTGAGCTACAATTACAGCCCTGTGAGTGTGGTTTTTAAGCAAGATTTATTTCATTGTATAGAAAATTGATTTTACTTATTGGTCTTAACAGGTTATTATGACTCTACAGACAAAATTTAAAGTGCATAAAGGAGAGGCATACTCAACACATAAACCTTAATCATTGCCCATTTTTTTTTTTCCAAAATAGACCACTCAGAAGAGTTTTGAGGCCTCAGTCCAAGAAATTTCAATGGGTAGCATATTGGTATTATCTTAGCCATTGAATAATGTATGGGAAAAAATCTATACCATGTGATTTCTTGAATGTCAGCACTCTATTCCTTTATTCATAACCTTCTGTATATTTTATGGAATGTCACTACAAATTCTTATAAAGTAAATGGTATATAAATTATAAATTAGCCAAGTGCTTGGCACACACCTATAATCTCAATGGCTCCAGAGGCAGAGGAAGGAGGATAACCAGTTCAAAGTCAATCTCAGTGACTTAGTGAGGCCCTAAGGCACTTAGGGATACCCTGTCTCAAAATGAAAAAGACTAGGGATGTGGCTCAGTGGTTAAGTGCCCCTGAGTTCAATCCCTGGTAACAAAATAATAATAATAATAATAATAATAATAATAATAATAATAATAATAATTTTACAAGTATAAATTAATGTACAGGTGGAAAAGAGAATCAGAGGCCTCATATCAGTTTCTCCATTGCCATGGTGTGTGAAATGAAATTACTACTGGATGTCTCTGGGATCTAACTTCATAAAATGCAAAGTTAAAGCTTAAAGTTAAGGTTGAATGTTAAGGCCTAATCTTTTGTGCTCCCTAGGTATCTTGTAAAACTGTGAGTACCTTGAAGTACTGAGCCACAAATAACCCTCCACAGTCTGCCCCCATAAATAAAGGCCCATAGCAAAATATTCCTCCTAATCAAGGGAAGAAAGACAACTATTGTTTATCCCTGAGTAATTTTTCAGATCCACCAAGTCAGTCACATTGTCTTGTGAGAACCAGGGCCAAGGGCAAACACGATGTGGCCCTTCAAGACATAGGTTGACTTCCTTCCCTCAACTTAGCAAATATAACTAATAAAGAACCATCCATCTCATTTTTCCAGGGTCAGGGGTCATGTGTGTGACCACCAACAATACCTTAGAGTGGGAATTTCCCTCACTAGTAGGGTGAAAAGTTGATAATCATAGCAATGTCCCATCCAACTTTGTCATTTTGATAGATGAAGGTACATGGCCACCTTCTTTAGACTTACAGAAACCTGGTAGCTGGACTGGGCATAGTGTCACACACCTATAATCCCAGCTACTTAGAAAGCTGAGGCAGGAGAATTTCAAGTTTGAGGTCAACCTGGGCAACTTAGTGAGACCTATTAAAAGAAAAGAAAAGAAAAGAAAAGAAAAGAAAAGAAAAGAAAAGAAAAGGAAAAAGAAAAGAAACCTGGCAGCTGATAGCTCTACTTCTTACAGCCCATGCTATTACTTCCAAGTTGTTATACTCAGTCCATTCTTGCCACAAGCAAGAGCAAAACTAATGCAGATTTTCTTCTACTATATAATTAAAGTTGAAGGCTTTTATATGTGAAACTTGTAGTTTGTGTTGTTCTTTTCTTTAAATTATGTGAAGACAGGTTACAATTACCAACTTGGCCAAGTGGAATTCTAATTTTTCATACCAGTCTTAAAGGAAGTTTGTGTCCATTTATTGTGAAGCTTTTTAATATTATTTTCCCTTTAGTACTCCTATGATAAAAATGGAAAAATATGCTGTACTTAGGCATTGAGAAATAGTAGATATAAACTCCTTTAGCAAATAGATTAACCCCTTCATTCATCAAAGGACAGAATGATACCATGGCCACACATGCTCACATATGGCAGGTTCCAAAATATTTTTATCCAATGATGAGCAGATGTAATGGGCACAGCTGAGAGGAAACAGAAGCATCAAGGGAATTTCAGGGAAGAGTCAGTGTGTGGTGAAGTTGTAAAAAAAATTGACTCTTATCCTAGCAGGTATTATTGGGTAGAGGGATTATCTCCACTTTTAGCCATGATCTGATGTTTTTATCCACATCACTAGAAAAGCTTTGGGAAGGAAGGCAGCTGCTCCATATCCATATCATTTTCTGTCCACACTTCCTCAGAAGGCTGCAGGTGTGAGCTGGACTGACAAAGACTCTGTAATCATCCTCATCAAAGACAAAGAAATAGCCGGAAGGAACTGTGGCACCACAGTGGGTGAGACCACCCCACCTCAGTGGCAGGTTGCATCCTGCAGACTGAAGCCCTGGGCAGTGCAGGCTGTGACTTTGGGACAATGAGTCTCATTGCCCAGGTCCGAAATAAGCCATGGTGGAGGCACCTCCTCAAGGTCACTGAATCTTCATACCAGTCCTCTGATAGAGGACATTTTCCTGTTCCTGAAGCTCCTCCTTCACTTTTCTCTCTGAAATATTCCAAACTTTCCTCTTTTGGTGCTTGGAAAGATCATAAGGCACAATGCTTTTAAATTCACTGATCAGATTCACTCCTGTGTGACTGTGTGTATGTGCATGTATGTGTACTTTCCTTTATCAATTCTTATTAAATTATATCACTTTTATTAAAGAGACACTTTTTCATAGGTATGAGCATTTTGCTTTTGTGAGCAAAGGTGGGTTCTTACAATCAACTTCTTTCTTTCTGTACAAATGACACTATTCTTCAGCAAGAGGTTCTATGGCTCTTTTATATATAAGTAATCCTGTGATCTTCATTTAAAAAATCAATCCCTCTACATCTTTCATAGCTTTTAGTGTTAAAAGTATCTTTAAATTAGAGCCATCTACTTTGCCTAGTTTGACCTTAACAGTGGGAAATTGTCCTGCCATTATTTGGATATGACTCTGGAAATGGGTCAGAAAATTGTAGAATTGAAGAACTTCAAGGATCATGGAGGATCATCTATTCAATTCCCACATTGTACACTTTAAGTGCAATGAAAATCAAAGTGGTTAAGTGACTCTCCCAAGATAACCCAGTTAATTAACTGCACAGCTTTCAATTTAGAACTTTCTCCAATATGTGCTTTTTAAAAAACCATTCTCCCTGTCTTTTCTAGTTTCTCATTCTCCCCAGATCCTGAACTTACTGTCATTAAAAAGAAATTGCTTTGTCAGCTTCGAAACATTCTTTCTCATCACATTACAAAAAGCAGGGTTTTAATAACACATTCTGACACAACTTAAGAAGCTCATTATTGTGACCTTGCCCCAAATTTTCACATGGAGGTCACTGTCATTGACAGCTGATGGAAAATTTCATGTTTTAAACAGAGGAAGAAGACTGGCAGCAATTCAACATTTTATTCCTGTTAAATTTTCAATTTTGGAGGGTAACAGTAGTCAGTTAACATTGTTACTCATTAGGTAGAATGATTAAATAAAGAGAAAAAGTATTTGCTAACTGTCTTGTATAGGTACCTAACTGAGCATTATTTTTAGTTTAGCATGACAGTAAGAAATCTGCTTATGTGTCTAATTGTTTTCATTTCTGGTCTTTACTCTGATTTAAAAATAGCTTCACATCAGATATATGATGACCACCATCATATACATTATTTTAATTTGAGTTACATCAACTTATACTAAAATTTGCTCTTAGTAGCAAGGATTAAATTATAAACAAAGCAGAATTTTGATAGTTCTTTTTCATTTATTGGTTGTTTGAGTGGTTGATGGACCGATTCAAAAAGTGGATACTGAGTTCCAGTTATGAGCTAAAAGCTGCATTAAGAATCTGGAACAGGGTTCCCATGCCAAGGCCCAGCACCCACCATCTCCAGTGCCAAGGCCTGGCCCAGCAAGTGTTCGCCTTCTCCAGTGTCCACATGCCCCAGCCCACCCTCCCCACCGTGGGCACTCCATTTGCAGTCTAGCACCTGTGCTGAACATCTGTCAATGTGTAAGTTCAACTCTGCCTGTTAGCACTGATTATTCCTGACCTGGAGGCCACCATCCCAAGTGGGACTGCATCCTTCTTGGGATACCACATTATCAAGTTCCTCTCAGGCATCAGACTACTGAAGACTAGGAGGTTTGAACAGTACAGTATAGTTTTATGGTAGAATTTCTTTTTATTAGTAGTAGTAGTATGATTATTCCTATTATACCTGCTCTTATTACTACTTTTCTTTTATTAATATTTTCATCACACTCTCTATTTTCCTCTTATCTGTTTCCTTTGAGACTCTCATTTTTCTCATGTTAACAACCAATTTCTTTTCGTTCCACTTTTACTGTTTCTACAAATTAGTACCTCTATAGACTCACTTTCTAGCCATTAACATTATATTCTACATCCCTCCCCATCCTCTTTATCCACCATTAGAAATCATGGTCCTTATTGCAAACTATTACTTAAGCTATAGATAATAATCAAACTCATCATCTCTGTTTATTAAGATAATGTGGTTAATACCTTAATAGGGACTATTTGATTTAAGGATGCATATTGTTGGTATGGTGTGCTGCTAATGTTGATCTCTTACTTCAAGGTAAGGTACTGGAAACCTGCAAGGATATTATAAGTCTATGGGGGGGGGGGACTATAGTACTTCAGATTCACACTGCTAGAGGGGAAGATACAGAAAAATACTAGATAAAAAGGGAATAAACTTCCCCAACCAAGTCTAGATGCTGAATCAATAGAATCCAATGACAGCATAGTAGAAGAAATGTCAGAAGGGAAGTTCAGAATGTACATAATAAAATGATCCAAGAAGCAAATGATGAGATAAGAAAACAAAGGCAGGCAATGAAAGGGTGCACCAATAAATAGTTAAAGAGCAAATGCAGGAAGCAAGAGAACTTTTCAAAAAAGAGATAGAGATTCTGAAAAAAGAAAAACCAAAACCAGAAATCCTTGAAATAAAGGAAACAATAAAGCAAGTTAAAAACTCAATATAAAGCAAAACCAACAGGCTAGATCACTTGGAAGACAGAACTTCAGACAATGAAGACAAAATAATCTTGAAAACAAAGTTGAATAGAGAAGATGGTAAGAAATCATGAATGGAACCTCCAATAATTATGGGATATCACGAAAAGATCAAATTTACGCATTATTGGGATTGAGAAAGGCACAGAGATACAATCCAAAGGCATGAATAATCTATTCAATGAAATAATACCAGAAAATTTCCCAAATCTGATGAATGAAATGGAAAATCAAATACAAGAGGCTTACAGGACACCAAATGTACAAAATTACAACATCCACACCAAGTTGCATTATAATGCAAATACTTAACATACAAAATAGAGGTAGAATTTTTAAAGATTGTGGGAGAAAAGCATCAGATTACATATAGGGGGAAAACAATATGGATTTCATATTTTTCAACCCAGACCCTAAAAACTAGAATGGCCTGGAACAACATATTTCAAACTCTGAAAGAAAATGGATGCCAACAAAGAATTTTATACCCAGAAAAACTTACCTTCAGATTTGATGAGGAAATACAATCCTTCCATGACAAACAAAAGCTAAAAGAATTTGCAAACAGAAAACCTGCATTACAGAACATTCTCAGCAAAATATTCCATGAGGAAGAAATGAAAAACAACAATGTAGGTCAGCAAAGGGAGGAACTACACTAAAGGAAAAGCCAATCAAAGGAGAAACCAACTTAAGTTAAAAAAGAAACTCAGCCAAAATGACCTGGAAAACAAGTCATATCTCAATAATAACCCTGAATGTTAATGGCCTAAACTCACTAATAAAAAGACATAGACTGGCAGATTGGATTAAAAAGAAAGACCCAACAATATGCTGCCTTCAAGAGACTCATGTCATGGAAAAACATGCCCACAGACTAAAGATGAAAGGTTGGGAAAAAATATACCACTCACAATGACTCAGTAAAAAAGCAGGAATTTCCATCCTCATATCAATAAATCAGGCTTCAAAGTTAGTAAGAAGGGATAACGAAGGACATTTCATACTGCTTAAGGGAAGCATAAATCAGCAAGACATAACAATCATAAATATTTATGTCCCAAACAATAGTGCATCCATGGACATTAAACAAATCCTTCTCAACTCCAGGAACCAAATAGATTGCAATACAATAATACTAGGTGACTTTAACACACCTCTCTCACCATTAAACAGATCTTCCAAACAAAAATTGAACAAAGAAATCATAGAACTCACTAACACAATCAATAATTTTGACTTAACAGACATATATAGAATATTCCACCCATTAATGAGTGAATGCACATTCTTCTCAGCAGCACATGGATCCTACTTTAAAATAAATGGTATGTTATGCCACAAAGCTACTCTTAGCAAATACACACACACAAAAAAAATAGAGATCCTACCTTCGATTCTTTTGGATCATACTGGAATGAAATAAGAAATCAAGGATGAGATAAAAAACAGAAACTACTCCAACACCTGGAGACTAAACAATATGCTGTTGAATGATGCATGGAAAACAGAAGACATTAAGGGGAGAAAAAATTTCTTAGTAAATGAAAACAGTGATACAACATATCAAATTCTCTGGGACACTACAAAAGCAGTACTGAGAGGAAAATCCATTGTATGAAACACGTTCAATAAAAGAAGAAAAAGTCTACAAATAAACAACCTAACATTACAGCACAAAGTCCTAGAAAAAGAAGAACAAATCAACATCAAAATAGTAGAAGAGAAGAAGTAATTAAAATCAGAGCTGAAATCAATGAAACTGAAACAAAAGAAACAATTCAAAAAATTGACAAAACATAATGTTGGTTCTTTGAAAAAAAAATTAATAAAGCCTTAGCCACACTAAAAAAGGAGAGAGAAAACTCAAATGACTAAAATTCATGATGAAAAAGGAAATATCATGATAGACACTATTGAAATAAAAAACATAATTAGAAGCTATTTTGAAAATCTATACTCCAACAAAATAGAAAAACTCAAAGACATCGACAGGTTTCTAGAGACATATGATCCACCCAAACTGAATTGAGGAATACACAATTTAAATAGATCATTTTCAAGTACTGAAACAGAAGAAGTCATCATAAGCCTATCAACCAAGAAAAGTCCAGGACCAGATGAATTCTCAGCCGAATTCTACAAGACCTTCAAAGAAGAACTCATTCCAATACTCTTTAAAGTATTCCATGAAATAAAAGAGTAGGGAACCCTTCCAAACTCATTCTATGAAGCCAAAATCACCCTGATACCAAAACCAGACAAAGACATAGCAAGAAAAGAAAATTTCAGACCAATATCCCTAATGAACATAGATGAAAAATTCTTAACAAAATTTTAGCAAATTGCATACAAAAACATATTAAAAAGATAGTGCACCATGATCAAGTGGGTTTCATCCCAGGGTTGGAAGATTGGTTCAACATCCGGAAATCAATAAATTTAATTCACCACATCAATAGACTTAAAGTTAAGAATCACATGCATATTTCAATAGATGCAGAAAAAGTATTTGATAAAACACGGCACCTCTTCATGCTCAAAACACTAGAAAAAATAGGGATAGTAGGAACATACCTCAACATTGTAAATGCTATGTACGCGAAGCCAAAAGCCAACATCATTCTAAATGGAGAAAGACTGAAAAACTGAAAACATTCCCCCTAAAAACTGGAACACATCAGGGATTCTCTCTTTCACCACTTCTATTCAACATTGTCCTTGAAACTCTAGCCAGAGCAATTAGACAGACCTAAGAAATTAAATGGACAAGACTAGGAAAAGGAGAACTCATACTATCTCTATTTGTTGATGACATGATTCTACATTTACAGGAGCTGAAAAATTTCACAAAAAAACTTCTAGAACTCATAAATGAATTCAGTAAATTAGTATAATATAAAAATCAATGCTCATAAATCTAATGCCTTTTTATTCATGAGAGATGAATCCTTTGAAAGAGAAATTAGGAAAATTACCCCTTTCAATAGTCTCAAAAAAAAAAAAATACCTGGGAGTCAATTTAAAAAAAGAGGTGAAAGACCTCTACAATGAGAACTACAGAACACTAAAGAAAGAAATTAAGGAAAACCTTAGATGATGGAAAAAATCTCCCTTGTTCTTGGATAGACATAATTAATATTGTCAAAATGGCCATACTACCAATAGCAGTATACAAATTCCAATTAAAATGCAATTCCAATTAAAATCCCAATGACATACCTCATAGAAATAGAGAAAGCAATCATGAAATTCATTTGGAAGAACAAGAAACCCAGAATAGTTAAAGCAATCCTTAGCAGGAAATGCAAAGCAGGGGGTATCACAATATCAGAACTTCAACTATCCTACAGAGCATCAGTAACAAAAACAGCATGTTATTGGCACCAAAATAGACAGGTAGGACAATGGTACAGGTTAGAGGACACAGAGACAAACCCACATAAATACAGTTTTCTCGTAATAGACAAAGGAGCCAAAAACATACAATGCAGAAAATATATTCTCTTCAACAAATAGTGCTGGAAAACTCGAACTCCATATGCAGCAAAATGAAACTAAATCCCTATCTCTCACCCTGGACAAAACTCAATTCAAAATGGATCAAGGACCTAGAAATTAGACCAAATACCCTGCACCTAATAGAAGAAATAGTAGGTTCAAATCTTCATCATGTCCACTTTGGACCAGACTTCCTTTACATGACCCCCAACACACAAGAAATAAAAGCAAGAATCAATAATTGGAATAGATTCACACTGAAAAGCTTTTTCTCAGCAAAGGAAATAACCAGAAATTTGAAGAGTGAGCCTACCAATTGGGAGAATATCTTTGCCATACACACTTCAGATAGAACACTAATCTCCAGAATCTATAAAGATCTCAAAAAACTTTACCTCCAAAATACAAATAACTCAATCAATAAATGGACTAAGGAAATGAGCAGACACTTCACTGAAGATCTACAATCAATCAACAGATACATGAAAAATTGTTCAATGTCTACAGTAGTAAAAGAAATGTAAGTCAAAACTACCCTAAGATTTCATCTCACCCCAATTATAATGGCTATTATCAAGAATACAAGCAAAAATAGGTGTTGGAGAGGATGTGGGGAAAGAGGCACTCTCACACATTGCTGGTGGGGTTGCAAATTGGTGCACGCACTCTGGAAAGCACTATGGAGATTCCTTAGAAAACTTGGATTAGAACCACCATTTGACCCAGCTATTCCACTCCTTGGCCTATACCCGAAGGACTTAAAATCAGCATACTACAGTGACACAGCTACTTCAATGTTTATAGCAGCTAATTCACAATAGCTAGATTGTGGAACCAACCTAGATGCCCTTCAACAGATGAATGGATAAAGAAACTGGTATATATACATAATGAATATTATTCAGCCATAAAGAAGAATAAAGTTATGACATTTGCAGGTAAATGGATGGAGTTGGAGAATATCATGCTATGTGAGATAATCCAATCCCAAAAAACAAAGGCTGAATGATTTCTCTGATAAATGGATGATGATACATAACAGAGGTGGGAGGGAGGCAAGAATGGAGGAAGGATGGATTGCATAGAGGAAAAAGAGGGGTGGGGAGGGGATGGGGGAAGGAAAAATAATAGAATGAGACAAACATCATTATCCTATCTGCATGTGCGATTACACAAATGGTGTGACTCTACTTCATGTACAACCAGGGAAATGATAGTCGTACCCCATTTGTGTACAATGAATCAAAAAAAAAAAAAAAGAACTAAAAAAAAAAATATCTGGAACAGGAATTACTCTGGAGGACCTCAAAGTAGGTCCAAAACTGCTCTTCTTTGCCATGGGAGCAAAGAAGAGGAAATGACACCTGGGTCCAAGCCTGAAAAACATGGACTTGTGTGTGGGACGATGGCAAGCAGCATATGCTTTGCTCCTTTCTCTCCTGACTGCTGCCTATGGTCAGACCTTTTCCTCCAATGTCACTGCTAATAACTCCATGTCCCCTGTTATCGTTCTTTGTGGTTACCATATTTGTTGTTTGTACATTCCACTCGATATTTGCTTAAAGAAACTTTACAGAAACGTTATTAACTACACAAGTGCATTTTTTTTCCCCAAAAACACTGAAACTGCTTTGGAAGAGGGAGACTGTGTTGAACATGAGGCTCTCCTAAAACTGTTTAACAAAGTCCTTTGGGCTTGCAAGTATCAAAACTTATTTGTCGAATGGTTTAAACTATACCAGCTAATATCCATACATTTCTTCCTGCTTAGCCTCAACTCCATGGTCCCTCTTTTAGATTCCCTCTTTGAAACATTCCTGAAAACTTTCACCAACTTACTTTTCTTATTGTACATAGTTAAATTCCAACTCAAAATTGTCATTGAGCTGGAATTTAGTGAACATAGGCTGTGTGGATAGGGCTTTGATTAGCTTCACGGAAGAGTTACCAAGCTGTGGTCTTCTCCTGGTAAAATGCAGAACATCAAAATACCAAAACCAATAAAAAGAACAATGTCAATTTTTATTCACAACATAACTTGTTAACCCAGTGGACAAGCCCAAAGATTCGAGTGGTAGAAAAGCAAATTCTTCCTCCAATGAGGTTACTGAGGCTTATGGATCAAAAAGTCTGTAACCTAAACGTGAAGGGGTGCCTACATGAGTTCAATCTGCAATCATAATTAAGCCTAATTATGCCTCTGTTCCTGTGCTGACTGAACGTGAAACAGGGCTTTTCCTTTTCAGGGTTTACTTTGGGGATTTTCTTTCAAAAAACCTCTAAAGTTGCTCACAGGTCCTCTTTGCATTCAGGAGCATGAATCTCAAACAGACAACGTTGCCCAACAGTCCTACAGAACAATCCAGAGAGTTCATTTTCCCACTCTCCTCAAAACAATTACTTTATAAATTTCCCTTCCTCCTCAAATGTGTTTATCATTTGTCATTCTCTATTCAAATATAATCTAATTACAGAAGAAGTCTTTCGAGACTTTGAGCACTGAATCATCCCAAGGGCTTTGAGCAGTGCCTGGTATACAGTAAGTGCTCTATACCTATTTTAAATTGATATAAATTATTCTAATTTGAATTAAAGAATTAACATAGTAACTTAATATAACATGTACAGACCTTGCTAGAATTTGAAATTAGATTAGTAAGGAGACCTTCCTATTAAATAATGCAAATTCAGAATCCAACACAGTTCCTTCAGTAAAATAAGTGCTCAATAATTGTTTGTTGAATAAAATAATTGACTGCAATATTGCAAATGCTATTCCAAGCTAGTGGAAGACATGGTCCGATATTTATTTGTTGTGGATTTATATGTATATTCAACTAAAGTAAACTAAATTAAAATATGTGCTTATTATAAGATATGTTTTATTTTATTTATTTATTTATTTATTTATTTATTTATTTATTTATTTATTTATTTTGGTACTAGGGATTTAACCAGGGGCACTTTACCACTGAGCCACATCCCCAGGCATTTTAATTTTTCTAATTTTAAGACAGGTCTCACTGAGTACTTAGGGCCTCTCTAAATTGCTGAGACTGGCCTCAAACTTGTAATCTTCCTGTCTCAGCCTCCTGAGTCACTGAAATCACAGGATTATATACCACTTTAGGCAGTTATTATAAGATGTTATTTATAAGAGAACCAGTAGCTTGTTTCAAAAGTAGCAGATAATATACATACAATAACTACAGTAGTTTTGTGTTATGTAACTTGAATTTTTTCTACCAAAAGAAACTATAACCAAAGCCAAATACAAAATACTGAAAACAGCCCTTTTTCTTCGTATTTTTTAAAATTATGTTGGTCCTTCAATACCAGTAAATATCTTTACACAAAGCCTATTTAGAAGTGTAATAGCATATTAAATTATGTGGTGTTAAATACTAAGTCACAATAGTTATTTAATTTAGAAATATGCAATAAGGTAGAACCAGAATTCACATTTGCTCTATTTCTGCTTATTAATTTTTCTATTATTCCTTATCAAATCCAGGATGCTTATATATATGTATATATGTATATACATATATATACATATACATATATATACATATTGAACCCAGGGGCACTTTACCACTGAGCCACATCTCTAGCCCTTTGTTATTTTTTAATTTTGAGACAGGGTCTTGCTAAGCTACTTGTGGCCTCACTAAGTTGCTAAGGCTAGTTTTGAACTTGGTAATCCTCCTGCCTCAGCCTCCTGAGTCTCTGAGATTACAGGCGTGCACAACCACACCTGGCTGTTTGCTCTGTATTTGACTATTTCTCACCTTGTTTAATTGTTGCAAGCAAGAAACTAGAAACAGTATTGTTTGCTGGTAATTGGGCAGGGGGCAGCATTTCACTAATTATAAAAATCAGTAATATATTTCAATAATGAGTAATGATAACAGAATTGAGATTGGGTATAAATGGGAATGTGTGGTTGTTTTTGATGTAGTATTCTCCTTCCCTTTAATGTTTGCAACATTTAATTCAAGTCAGTATCTTATTTATTTCTGAATGGCTGATATGATCTCGAGAAATGTGTGAAAGTTGTATTTAGTAGAAGGATCTTTTTACATAAATAGTCAAAACGTAAAGACAACAGTTAGTTTTGAAGGGTTAAAATTCCTTAATGTGTATCACTACATCTAGGGAAAAATGCAGTACATACGATTTGAATTTTTATGGACTTTTTTTAACCTTCCTATTAGCATACTCAAATCATGGAATTTATCATTATTATAATTACTATTATTAACTGAGTGACACAGCAAGCAATCTGATACCAGTGAATTAACACCTCACTGAGTTAAAATCTCTCCATGTTTATTCTTTGCATACTCTCTATCCAACACAAGTCTGGGCAACACATCAGATGTGATCCATTCCTTCAACGAAGTCACAGCCTAAAGGAAGAAGACAAATGTTTACAGTTTTCAAGTCATACTTCAGGATGATAAGTCTGACCATAAGGGCCTCAAACAACACTAAGGAGGAGCTGACTCCCTCTAACAACCATTGGAGTCCCAGAATTACATGGGGAAGTCAAGCTGCACATGTCCGTGTGTTTAAGATTGCTAAGCATCTACAAAACCCAACTGCAGCTCTATCACAAAATAAATCACAGCTAAAAGAGAGAGTCATCTAGCTTCTTTATTTTAATGATGATTAAACAGAAGTCAGAGAATTTATGGGATTTAGCTAATGTCATGCAGAGATTTTAAAATTAATCCTGGACTAGAACTCACAGCTCCTGCTGCTACTTTTATTCACTTTGTAATAGATACTGCTATACATTGTTTGTGTCACATTTCTCTTATGAAATTCAGGGAAATACTGATTATTCCAGACAAATACGTCAATTCTTTTTGTTTTCCTGCCATGTGGCAGAAGGTCCATAAGAAGAGACCCTTGGGAAATGTTTCCTCAGTAATTAAAGAGAAACAATAAAAGAAACAAACTTTCTTGTACTGAGATTCATCTTGCCTGCCTATAATGCCCACTACTTTAATAAACATCTTTTGATCAAGAGAACTAAGCTGACATGCTGACAATGAAGAACAGAAAAGTGAAAAATTCCCAGGTCCTTTATGGTGTTGATGGGATATTGATTTAAGCAACTTTGGAGTTGCTTTTTCTTGGGACTTTTTAAATGACATGATTTGTCTTCTCTATAGCTAAAATCAGATGAATCAGAAGGGTAGTGTTGCTGCAGCTAGCTCAGCTAGGATACTCATCACTCCAGGCTATGGGTAATAGCAATATAAAAACCACATTAAAATGGCAATTGTTTATAAATCACCAAGTGCTTGTGTTAATTGATCTTACTGGAACATTTAAATTTCTGTTTTTTCAATATTAAATTTTGAGGTAAGTATTCCTTTATGCACATCTGTCAGATATAATGCAAATACACTTCTCATATCCTTTCTATTTGCAGATAGATATCTTTGCACTCGGTTTGTCCCATTATGCAAAACTATAGTTAGTACATTATCATAAGTAGTCTATTGATAGTGATACAGTCAATATAGGTAACGGAATATTTCCACTGAGAATTTTCCTCCTCTATACCCACCTTCATTCTCCTACTTATGATGATCACTGAACCCTTCTCCATGTCTATAACATTGCCACTGAAGAAGGTTAAGAAATTGATATTATAGTACAGAATCATTTTGATTCATCTTTCCGCCCAACAAAATTCCTTAAAGATTCATGGAAATTGTTGTGTGTATGAATAGCTTGTTCATTTTGATTGCTGAATAATATTCCATGGTAAGGGTGGACCCTGGCTTATTAACCATTCACCTACTAAAGGGTATCTGGGTTGTTTTTATTTTAGGCTACTACAAATGAGGGTACTATGAATGTTTTTGTACAGACTTCTGAGAACAGATACTTTTTATTTCCCTGGATAAAAGTCTGAAAGTTTAATTTCTGGGTTAGATATTAGTTGCACACTTAGTTGACAAAAGAATAAAACTAAACCACCAAACTGTTTTTCAGAAATATCCTAAGATTTTGCACTCCCACTAAAAATGTGGGATCCTTTCAAGAATGGGCACTGGTACTGTTTCATGTTTAACCTCTTCCGATAGGTGTGGAGTGATATTTCCTAGTGGTTTTAATTTGCATTTTCCTGATGACTAACTGGCTAATTATTTGATGTGCTCCTTTGTCCTCTTTATATCCCCTTGAACATAATGTCTTTTTAAACCTTTTCTTATCCATGTTTAATTGTGTTGCTTACTTTTTACAATTGAATTTGGAGAGTTCTTTATATATTCTACACAGAGTTTGTTGAAACTGCAATTTGCAAATAATATTTTCTCTCATTCAATATCTTGTATATTCATATTATTCACATTGACCAAATCAGAATGAAAGTTTTTAATTAGTTACAACTTATCAGTTCTTCTTCTTTTGTATTGTGCTTTTGTTGTCAAGTCTAAGACATTTTTGCCCGGTCTTAGAAGACTCCTCCTATGAATCCTTTCTTACTATTTACGTTTTACTTGCACAATTGAGTGCATAATCCATTTGATTTGACATTTTTAGATATATTTTAGAAAGTTGCCCACATTTAAAAATAGGTGCTCAAGATATACTTGAATTTGGCAAAGAATAAAAAGTTAAGAAAAATGGTGGAATGAGACAGACATTATTACCCTATGTACAAGTATGATTACATGAATGGTATGAATGTACATCAGGCACAACCACAGAAATGAAAAGTTGTACACCATTTGTTTACAGTGAATCAAAATGAAGTCTGTAAAAATTTAAAAAAAAAAGAAATGTTGCTTTAAATTTAAAAAAAAAATTCTCAAGACTACAAAAGTAAAATATTACTATAAAAGATCATGGAATGTGAAAGGAAACTTGTATGATGTAGAATATATATTCAGATAACTATCTTAATATGGTTGTAAAGTATGTTGCATGTGTACAACATAGACTTTAAATATTTTTCATGTAAGGTGTAAGATTTATGTCACCAAGAATGTCCCCTCCTCTGAATGCCCCCAAGAAGTCCCACTTCTCAAGTGCTGTTTGTTGTATAGAGCATCCTCCTTCCACAGTATTGCCTTTTCATCTCTGTCAAATGTCATATTGTAGCTACATTTCCTATGAACGATTACAACACTTTAACTTGCTAAAGTAATTGAGACAAAAAAGAATAAATCGAAGAATCAGTCTATAGTTTCAAGACTTGTAGTAATCAACACTGTGATATTTGTGAAGGGATGAGCAATAAGGAACATTGAAAAACACATGATTTAGGATTTTTTTCTCTTGGTTTTCTTTTTTTAGAAGCTTGATTGCTAAATGTGTTGATATGCATTTACTAGCTTTTATTCTACCTATGGTTTGCTCCATTTTGGAATGTGTGGGTTTAGATTTTTCACCAAATTTGGAATTTTTAATGACTATTTACTCTAATTCTGTTTTAGCCAAACATTTTGCTCTTCTCCCAGAAAATAGAAAAATGTCATATTTTAATGTCCCACTGGTCCCTGAGGCACTAAAGATTTTATTTTTTCAGCCTAAGTTCTCTCAGCTTAGAATGGGTTAATTTTATTGCTATGTCCTTAAGTTTACTGATTCTTTCCTCTATCATTTTCACTGTACTTTTGCACCCATCATCAAGTTTTGTTTTCAAATTTCTGTTGTATTTTTTAGATCTGTAATCTCATTTGGCTCATTTTCATCTTTTATTATTTTTATTTCTTTCTCAATTAAAAAATGTTAATTTTTTATTGAAAGACATACTTTAGAGCTATTTTAGACTCACAAAAAATTTTAAAGTTACAAAGATCTTCCATATTCCCCACAAACATGAACAGCCTCCCCCATTAAAAGCATCCCCACTGGAGTGGCTGGTTTGTTACCACTGATGAACCTAAACTGACACATCATAATCACCTAAAGCTCATTGTTTACATTTGGGTTCATTCTTGTTGGTACATTCTAAGTTTGAACAAAAGTATGACATGGATCCACCATTAATAATATCATACAAAATAATTTTGTTGACGTAAAAGTCCACTGTGCTTATTTCTGTCCAAAAAATTCTGGCATTCAATGAGCATTTGGGGGGTTTCCATACTTTTCCCATTTCTAGAATCAATCAAACAGTATGTAGTCTTTTCAAATTGGCTATATCTGAAATTATTAATTTTTTCTTCCTACCCTAGTTAGAGACATTTCAATTGTATTGATCTTTTCAATGAGACATCTTTTGGTTTTGTTCATCTTTTCAATTGATTGATTCCCATTTACTTTCATAGATATTTGTACTAATTTTTATTTCTTCTACTTACTTTGGATTTAAGTTCTTCTTTTGTTCCCTCAGGTAGAAGCACAGATGATTGATTTTAGAGGTTTTTCTTTTTTTTCCCCCTAATACCTACATTCAATAATGTATGTTTCCCAGGGATTTTCAAAGTGCTTGAAAAGCACATATTTTATTATATTGAAGGCATACATTTAAACACTGTAGTATATTTGAATCCTGTAAATTTCAATAAGTTGTATTTTCATTTTCATTTTACTTAAAAATATTAAAAATTTCTCCTGAAGTTTCTTCTATGATGTATTTTAATTTACATGTGTGCTGTTTAATCTCCATGTCTTTTGGGGATTTTCCAGTTATTTCTTTGTTATTGTTTTCTAGTTTAATTTCATTGTGATCTGAGAGCAGACACAGAACTTGAACTTTGCATCCTCTGCAGCCGTAAGGAGTATATTCCTATTATTTATATGTCATTCTGATCATGGCAATTACTACAAGCCTGAACATACTAACATAACAGATGTAGTCTATTTGTTTTGCACTTTATCTTGCTTGGCATTCTCTAATTTCTTGGAACTGTGATTTGGTATCTGACATTAATTTGGGAGAAAGTCACAGTTATTATTTTGTCTTCTTTCTTTCATTTTCCTCCACTGGTTTTCCTACTACACATGTTACACCTTCTTAGTTATCCCACAACCCTTAGGTATTTTCTGTTTTTCTTAGTCTTCACTCTCCTTAATTTTCAGTTTTCAAAATTTCTATTGATGTATTCTCAAGTTCAGAGATTTGCTCATCAAAGGCATTCTTTATTTCTGTTAGGGTATTTTTAATCTGTGCCATTTCTGTTTAATTCTTTTTCAGGATTTCTGTCTGATTACCTTGCAAATCTGTTCTTGTTTGCTGTCTCTGTTTTCCATTGGATCCCTTAACATATTAAGGAATAGAAATTTTAAAATCCTCGCTTGATCAATTTAATCTCTGCCATGTCAGATTCTATTTCTTCAAATTATGTGTTTTATCTTTTGGTGTGTCTTGCAATGTTTTTTTTCTTATCTGTTAGACATGATGATGTGCAGGTAAAAGGAAATGTTACAAGTCGGCCTTAGTAATGTAGTGATATGGTACAGGGATGAGGGCAACATTCACAGTTCCTCAATTAGGACCAAGATTCAGGTGAGCCTATGCCTTGGACTGTGAACTTCACAAATGTATCCCAGTTAATTTCTCTCTCTCTCCCTTAGGTGTGACAGGAAGGCTAGACAGGGACATTCCCAGGCTGTTCCTGGGAATTTCCTTCTCCCATGTGGAAAACTGGAGCTGCCTTTTTTCCAGCTCAGCTGGGCTCTGATAATATTCCAGAAGCCTAGGATCTGGATAATTAGTTTCTCCTGAGGGCAGACCCTCCTAAGAAAAGAACATTCTGGAATATTTAAAGATGGCTCTTTTTCCTCTCCTTCTACTGAGACCAAAAATGATACCAGTGTGTTAAGAATAAATCAGGATCCAGTTTCTCGTTTCCCTGGTGTTGAAGATTGAACACTCCAGAAAAAGTGAGGCAAGTGCAGAAAAGAAGTTCTCTTTAAAGGATAGAGCAGAGAGAGGGAGACTCCTTTGCAGAGTCCACAGAGGTGAGGATCTAGAGCTGGTGCCTGAGGGAGTGGGGGTCTCCGATCCTTTTGTAGATTTTAGATTTCCTGTATTCTCATGTTCCCTCCCTTCATCTAAAATATATGACCCTAAAGGTGGAGTGATCCAAGGGTGGGAAAGGAGCCATCCAGGGGTACAGGTAGAAAGGGAGTTGACCAAGGGCTACTCATTAACAACTCCTTGCAGGAAGGAACAATTCCCTGGAAACACATAGCCCTGGCAACAGGTTGGAGGAGGGGTACGTGTCCTGAAGTTATTAACATTTTATTTTGTTTGAACCAACCCCCATTTTCCTGACCCAAACATTCATTACCTACATTGACTGGCCTTTTGCTCCCTGGCCTCACTACCAGAAGCAGGAAGGGATTTTTCTCTGATGTTTACTTTGGAAATTTGCTAGAGTTCCTGGAGACAAATTTCACAATATTGTAAAGGTGCCTGACCTCCATAATGGAGTGCTTCTGGAAGTTTTAACTCTCAGACTTGTCAACATTGACCCTTGAGCAATTTATTTATTGGAGTTCAGGTTTTCTACCCCCAGTACCCATTCCTCAGGCAGTTTCCACTAATAAATCTCTGGTCTCTAATACAGGAAGGCCATACCTGTATTCCAGGTAGGGCCTTCCTGTATTAGACTGTCTGCCTTTCAAACCTTGAAGGCAATAACTCACCCTGTGAACTCATCTCTTTCAGAAATTTGAGAACAACTGCTGATTTTTCAGTCTGTTCAACTTTCTACTTGTGTTAGGACAAAGTTGTAACCTCCAAGTTCCTTGCATGCAGAACTAGAAGCTGGGAATCCTCAGTTCATTCTTTACAATTTTATTTCTTTGCTAAGATTATATATATGTTAGTCTGTTCCGTTTATTCACTTGGGTGTTGCTAGGAAAACCCATCCAAACCCAGAGAAGACTGTGTTCATCTGTGGATATGAGATAACTGGGTATGCATTTGGTGTATTTTTGGACGCTGGCTGACAGATGCCATATTTTTATGATGCTTCTCTTAGTCCTGGAATTTTAAGCAATTTTGTACTACTGTGTATCATTCCTCAGGTTTGTATGCAGTATATTGATTTCTTGCTTTATTTCTCAGCTTTGTAGTTCTAGTTTCTTAGGGAGGGGATCAGATGAATCTGTACTATCTTATCCATACAGGAAACTTCTGTGTTTAGTTTCATCCCTGAACTATATCCACAGCTCTGTCAAGTCATTGAATGCAGCCTACAGCTAGTTTAAATTTTTTTAAAAAACATTCTAGTTTCAAATAGTTTAATGGGAGAATACCCACATTATCTCCAGTAAGTTGTGTGATTAATGAATAATGATTTTGTCCCTATTAGAATATGATACTGTTTAATTAGTTTATTGTTCTTGCTATCAATTTGCTGGTTAATTGTTAAGTTAAAGGTTCTAGGAAGAAAGATAGGAAGGACATGAATCAAAAGTAAAAGTGGGAAAAGTAGAGGCTGACCTTCTGGAAGTTAATTCGCATGGATTGCAGTGTTGGCAATGACCCAGAGAGTTAGGGAAAAGTATTGGACATCAGTCGATCCAATGTGTGTATCCCCAGGTGGACATACACTCATGTCAAAGAGGGATAATGGGACATATATAAAGGTTTTACAAGTTCTTGTCCCTAGGTGGATGAATTTGAGTGTGTTTCTTATTTTCTTCTTTCTTATTTAACAGTATTTTCAAAAATTTTGATGTCAAAATTTTTTAAAAGAATGTGCTTAAGTGAAAATGTCATGATAGAAATGTATACTGGTAGGTTTTGATTCCCCAAATACTTCCAATGGTCCAGATAACAATAGTGATTAATGACCAAGTCACTGGACTTAACAGACCTTGCTGTAAATCTTAGTTGTGTTATTCCATCCTTGGAACTCCAAATCTGTTTCCTTGTTTCTAACTTGGGGATAATAATGAGAGTATTGTAGTAAGGTTACATGACACAATACACAAAGCTAGATATGAAGATACTTGATGCATTGGTACATTTATTATTGTCTTTATTTTTCTCACAATTGGGTTTAGAATCAAGCCAATTCAATTTGAGTAGCAGGCCTTTAGCATTAGGGTCCTGGGAACTCTGGGACCTTTATAACAAAAGCCTTTTAAAACTCCAAATTATCTCATTCATTTCTGCAGTAAAACATATTAATAACATTAGTATAATTAAGAAGCTCCAAGAAACAGTTACTGGGCTGTGTATGTGGAACACTCTAGTCTTCATCCAAAATGGGCTAAATGGAGCTCTCAGGTTTCTTGCAGATCTGAAGTTCTTGCTTCTGCATTTTTCTGTTCTTAGATCTAAAAAAGGAGAGCAACAATTCTGAAAGATGTAAAATATTAAAATTCATGGAAATTTTAAGTTTTCTTTGATTATCTGCCACCCAGAAATACTATATATTTGGAAAGCTGAGAATTTACTCTCCTGCAGTTTTAAGCATCTGGCAGACACATGCAGACAACAGACACCTGTGCACCATGGAGGCATTATGATTGGAATGTCATAATCAGGAACAATCATTGACGATCATTTCACAAGATAGCAATCATATTTTTAGCTTCAACTGTGCCAAATATTGAAGAGTTTCCACTTTCAGAAAATGAGCAGAAGACTGAAGTGTTCCACAGTTTGCACAGAATAGTTAATCACACAGATTTCAAATCAGTGCTAGGCATGGGGAATGAAATTCTTAATACAAAAATTTTGTACTCCTAAGAATGCTGGCTTACATATCTGATAAATAATCAGTCTTAAATTGCCTTTTAAGTTTATGTGGTATTATGGTTTGGATCTGGAATGTCCCACAAAAGTTCATGTGTTCAAGGCTTGGTGCCTTATGTAGCAATGTCCAGAGGTGGGCTTTTAAGAAATGGTTAGATCATGAGGACTCTGACCTCATCAGTGAACTAATCATTGATCAATTCATAATTTGAATGGACTATTGGGAGGTGGTGTAAGAGGTGGGACCTAGTTGAAGGGAATAAGTCCTCAGAGGTTCATCCTTGGGGACTTTATCTTGGTCCTGGCCCCTGCCCCTGCCTCTTTCCTTGCCCCCATGAAACAAGCAGCTCTGATCCAACATGCCCTTCTACCATGATGTACTGCTTCACTTAAGGTCCAGAATACCTGGAGCAAGTTGCTTATGAACTGAAACCTTTGAAATCATGAACAAAAATAAATCTCTCATTCTTTAAGATATGTTTTTCTCAAGTATTTTGTCACAGCAGCATAAAGCTGAGTAACATATATGTGAAAGTAATTGTTAGAAGTGTCAAATAAATAATGGTCAGGTATAATAAAAACAAAGTGAACTAAGAATAGCTAAAACCTGACTAAACTGCTTATTTTTAAAATTCATTTGATCAGTTTGCTTAACTTTTTCTGAACCTGTTTATTATATATGCAACAATACCCAATAAGCAATGGGGTTATAAAACAGGATATAGCCCCTAAGTTGAAAATTCATACATAGATGCATATTTTCTACACATTCTCATTAAATTATGATGGATCCTAAGCTCAGAGTGTGTGCATTTGTGTGTATCCATATTTATCTAGGCACAAACGTGTATTCATACAGGTACACATATATGGAGATAATTTTCTGCATGTGTTATACTTTAGAGATTAGAGTATAATCTAATCTCTAGATTATACTAGAGATTATTATAATATAATCTAGTATAAGATTATACTAATTATACTTATACTGTAATTACACTTATACTAATTACACTTATATTAGTGTAAGATTATTATAATAATCTTACACTAATTATTATAATAATCTTATACTAATTAGCCATTGTGTAACACAATGGCTACACAATGGTTTCACAATGGCTTCCAAAGCATTCTGAGCTCTCTATAATTCCCAAAGTATGAAAGGATGATAGAATTTTGTGCCCTGAGAAAGCATATTAGAAGGAAACATGAAATTGCTGGGTATAAGGTTTTTAAAAGTAGAGGGTGGATAGTTTAATAAGATTTGATTGATTAGGTCTCACAGCCTTATTGCTTGTGGTTGCTGAAAACTATTATGTGGGTTGGGAGCAAGCACCGGGTTGAGGAATGGACAAGATCTAAATAGAATAGAACAAAGAAACTCATCCGGCAAACACATCTGTGCCATAACAACAGCAAAGCCAGTCACCAAGACCTTCTAGCTCCAGCACATCTGTTTCTCTTAGTGACATAGGTAAAAGTCTGCCCTCCCTACTACGTTAATATATGCAAATTCCAAAGGAGAAAATGGCTTGATAGTTATCTGTAGCTTCTTTAATTATTTTGACTCATTATGGTGCAATTGTATTCAGCTCTCAGAGTACTTGATAAGACACTGTAAAGTCACTAAACTCTTGTTCTTCATGAATAATCTTTCTATTCCCAGGGAAGGCATTTTATATAGTCAGATTCATTACAATCCAACACCTCATTCCAATCAAGTTGTTCACTGCAATTTGAAGCTGTATAAGGTATGCTCAAGCATCACAGTAGGGCTATTTACTGATCCTCTTATGCTCCCATTAGAATAACACATAGAAAATTATTTGGAGCATAACATGAATTCCCTGAAGTATGAAAAACCTTAGAGACAAGTGCTGACACTTGTAGCTAAGAGGAAATCTACCAGAAGAAGGAGAAATTTCAAGTTGAGAATCTGTTCTGTTAGAGTGGATATGTCAAAGGATTTGATCTCAGGAACTCCAGGGTCAGAATGGCTCTGTCAGTTGCCAGATACAGACTTTGAACAATTTACCTTTATCCATTAGTACTTTAGTTTCCTTTTCTATAAAATGGATCTGCTGCACATCATGAATGGGTTTATTGTGAGCCACAAATGTGATAGGATTATACAATGTTTTTTAAATGGTAAACCATTTCCAAAGCTGGTTTCATTAAAAGTAGCTATTGTTTATGAGATTCTTTGAGCTGCCTTAGATATTGGTACATCAAAAATGAAAGAAATTTGAAGCCAGGTGCAGTGGCACACCGCTGTAATTCTAGCAGCTCAGGAGGCAGAGGCAGGAAGATCACAAGTTCAAAGCCAGCCTCAGCAACTTAGTGAGGGTTTAAGCAACTTAGTGAGACCCTGTTTCAAAATAAAAAATAAGTATGACTGGTGATGTGTCTCAGTGGTTAAGCTCATCTGACTTCAATCCCTAGTACCAAAAACCAAAAAATAAAAATAAAAATTCACCAAAAAAAGGACATTTGAAAAAAAGAAAACAAATAAATAACTCTATGTAACATAAAAATTAGGAACAAAAATGAACTGTAATCAGAGTTTTCTAAATAGCTGAGCTATGAATAGCATTTATACGGATATTAATAGAAATGCTGTGAAATGGTTTAGCTAGTGTCTTAGTCAGCTTTTTTTTTTTCTGCTGTGACTAAAAGGATCTGACCAGAAACTGCAAAGAAGGAAAGGTTTATTTGCCGGCTCACAGTTTCAGAGGTATTAGTCCACAGAAGACCAGCTCCATTCCTCAGGGCTGGAGGTGAGGCTGAACATTATGATGGGAGAGGGTGGTGAAGGGAAGCAGCTCACATGACGGTGATCACAATGATCAGGAAGCAAGAGATTCTACTCTTCAGATACAAAATATATACCCCATAGCCACTGTCCCAATTAATCACTTCCTCCAGCTACACCTCCCTGCAGTTACCACTCAGCTAATCCCGTGGGGATTAATTCACTAATTAGATTAAGACTCTCACAGCCCAATCGTTTTTCCTCTGAACCTTCTTGCATTATCTCACACATAAGCTTTTAGGAGACACCTCACGTCTAAACCGTAAAAGCCAGATTATTATAAAATTATTATTTTGGGACAACAGAAGAAAAAAAAAAGTTTAAAGAGGTTAGGATAAGCATGAGGAAGGGTATTATAAACCTAAATCCTCATGTAATATTCTGGAATGTCAATGCATAATTCATATGTTATGGTTTAGATGTGAGGAGTTTCCTATAAAAGGTTATGTTACACAGTGTAGGAATGTTCCGAGGTGAAATGATTAGATTGCAAGAGCCGTGGTCCCATCAATGGATTGATATATTTGAATGAATTCGAGCTGTAATTGTGGGCAGGTAGGGCAAGGCTAGAGGAAGTAGGTCACTGGAGGCAGTGTCTTGGGGATTATATATCTTGTTCTTGACCCCTTGTGCTCTTTCTCTGCTTCCCATCTGCCATGAGCTGAGAAGCTTTCCTCCATCATGCCCCTCTGCCATGATGTTCTGCTGCACTGAGGACCCAGAGCAATAATGTTGGTCAACCATGTATAGAGGATCTCTGAAACTGTGAGACCAAATAAACTATCTTCCTCTAAGTTGTTCTTGTCAGGTATTTTGGTCACAGCGATGAAAGGTAAAATGTATATAATTTATAAGTAAGTAACTGCACAATGCATATCGTACAGAAATATAGAAATAAATATCAGGAACAAAAGAATTTGTTGAAAGTTTCTGATTCTATGTGGTAGAGACTCTGTATGGTATGGCTGGGTTTGGGTGAGGCCAGAAATTACTATCTTCCATTCTAACCTTTTTACCTTTTTTTTTTTTTAAATTGTGGTATGAACAAGATGTGAGATCTACCCTGTTATGAAATTTTTAACTACACAATACATTTTTGTTTGTTATAAGTACAATGTTGTGTAACCAATTAGAATTTTTTCTTCTTATATAACCAAAACTTTATGCCTGTTAATTGGAGACTTCCAATTTTCCCTTACCCTAACCATTCTGCTTTCTAACTTCAGGATGTTCACTATTTTAGACGCTTCACTGTTCTAGGCCAAAATGAAATGCAGTGATCTTAATGCCTTCCCTAAAGCTTATATATTAAAATCTCATCCACAATGTGATAGTGTTAGTTGGTGGATTTTTTTGGAAAGCAATTAGGTCATGAGTGTAGAGAACTCATGAATGGAATTATTACTACTCTCATAAGAAAATATACAAAGTACCACTTATGTCTATTTGTCTTTCTCTTTCTCTCTTTCTCTCTTCTCTCACCCCATACACAATGCAAGGATATGAGAAAACAAGCATTTGCACACCAGGAACCTAGAAAATATTACGTTATGCTAAGTAAAATAATCATATGGAAACTGCATGATTTTGCCTTTATGTGTTAACTAAAATAGCTAAATTCATGGAAGCAAAATGCAAGTGTTTGTCAGAAGCTGGAGAACTGGAAAGTTGTTCAGAAAGTATAATATTTCAATTATGCTAGATGAATGCATTCTAGATATTGGTTGTACAACATTGTGCTTATAATTAATAATTCTGAATTTTATCCTTAGATATTTTTTAAGAATACAGATGCTTTGTTAAGTGTTTTTAATACAAAAAAAACCCCACAAACAAGCAAATTAACAAATGCAGGATGAATTTCAAGAAAATCTAGGGAAGTGTTGGGTATGTCTATTTCCTTGGCTGTGGTGATGTCCTGCATATGTCCAAATGCACCAAATTGTATACATTAAGTACGTTCTTTCCTTTGTGTACCAATTACACTTCAATAAAGCTGCTAAACATAAATGACATTTCCAAAAAATGCTACACAAAAAAAGATATTCTAATTCATTCCATGGCATTATGTCTTCCTTTATCACATCAAGCCAAAAATACAATAAATGCCAAATTTTAGCTTCTATTTGCTCTCTGTTTACTTAATACATTTCTTCAGCCCTACCCTAAATCATACTCTCTTGTGATTACACACAAAGAAGTATAGAAAATGGAATTCTTGAATAATAACAAAGGGATTTTAGTGATTAGTTTTGTCAATTGTCATCTAAAGCATCAAGAATCTACGTTGAAAACATATGCATTTATTTCTACTGAGGTTTATTTAATTCCTTAAATACTTTTTAAGTCACATATTTTCAAATAAAGCTAAAATCTAGCCTTGTAAGATATGAAAGTCTTGAAATGTAATGCTTTCATTGAATATTTTTTCTTGGTATTATAAATAGGATTTTTTAAAAACATTATTTGTTCATAAATATTGAGAGATTCATAAACATAGATAAGTGTATATATATCTATGTATACACACACACACACACACACACACATATATATATATAGTTTTCTAGCTCCTTACAATTGTTTAGTAATCCCAATAGTCCTTAATGTTTCTCCTTAATTTGCTTATATAGAACAATGCCATCTGCAAATGTTGAAAATTTAGATTGTCTTTTACATATGAAATTAACTATTTTATAACTATCCCACACAAAAATAATAACATGATAATATTTGTACACAGGTGTTTATTACAATATTGTACTATGATAAAGCAATTAGAAACCACAAGTAGTGGTGCACACCTATAATCCCAACAACTCAGGAGGCTGAAGCAGGAGAATCACAAGTTTAAGGTGAGTCTCAGCAGCCTTACAAGATCCTAGGCAATTTAGCAAGATTGTGTCTCAAAATAAAAAAATAATGATAAAAATAACTGAGGATGTAGCTCAGGAGTAAAGCATCCCTGGTGTTTTAGTCAGCTTTTTTACTACTGTGACTAAAGGACCTGACCAGAAAACCTGTAGAGGCAGAAGAGTTTAGAAGAGAGCTCATGGTTTTACAGGTCTTAGTCCATAGAAGGCCGGTTCCATTCCTATGGACCCAGAGTTGAGACAGAACATGGTGGTGGAAGAGTGTGGCGGAGACAAGTGTCTCACATGATGATCAGGAAACAGAGAGATCTCCACTTGCCAGATAGAGTATCTTTGGGGATATTTGGGTATATACCCAAAGCCACACCTCAATGCCCCACCCACTCCAGCCACACCCTACCTGCCACTCAATCCTATCAGATGATCAATTCACTGATTGGGTTAAGAAAGCCTTAACCCAATCATTTCTTCTCTGAACCCTCTTGTGTTGTCTCACGTATGACATTTTGAGGGACTTCTCACATTCAAACCATAACATTTTGACCTTGGCCCCCAAAGGTTCACTTTTACCTGACAATGCAAGATACATTTAGTCCATTTCCAAGAGTCCTCATAATATCAACAGTTCTGAGATTGCTCAGAGGTCAAGTCCAAAGTCTTCTCTGAGGCTCAAGGCAATCTCACATTGTGAACTCCTGTAAAATTAAAAACAATTTACAAGTATCCAATATATAATTGTACAGAGCAAACAATTCCATTTACAAAATTAGGGGCATAGAAAGAAGGGATAGGCTAAAGCAAGACTGAAATCCACCTGGACAAACACGTCCTGTAGTTCTGGAGCACATGGCATGATGTCCTCTCCAAAGGGCTTGAGTAGCTTCACCACTGTGAACTTGTTGGTTGCAGCCCAAGGGACCTTTCTGTTACTGTCAATTCTTAATCTTGGGGGTCTCTACTACAGCTTTGGCTTCCTCCTCCACACTTTGCCCTCTCGGGGTGCCCTGAAAGACTCCAACCTTACTGCACTTTGCCTGGCCTCCCAGGCCTTCTTTTGAAATCTCAGTGGAAGCCTCCATGAACTCCAAAATCTTTCATTCCTGCAGAATCAGCACCACCTAGTTGATGACAAGGACTGCGACCATTTCTAGCAGTAGCTCAGCCTCCAAGGACCCTGGTTATAGCAGTCTTTGAGAGCCTGAGTAGCTGAGAATATTGAGAAAACTTCCTAGGCCCCCTTGTGTAAGAAGCATACTCCACTGGTATCTTTAAAAGAGAATTTTTACTTTTACTTCCTTGAGAATAAGATGGGTGTGATCTTGCCAGCTCCTGAGATGCCATCAAACCATTTTTCTTATAGCCTGTGGGCAAAGTAGCTTTTCTCTAGTGGCAATAATGTCTTTAACAACTGTAACTTCCTTTGCCTCAGTTTTATTCCTACCTTTCAATTTCAAGTGTTTCAAATATTTTTGCTCTGCTTTCTGCTCCTAAATATCACAACAAACTTGCTAAAAGCCACCCACAATATCCATGCCACTTCCTGAATTCTATAATACCTAGAAATCTCTTCACCCAGATTAAGAAGTAGATTACTTTTTTTTCTTTTTTTTTGTTTGGTACTGGAGATTGAACCCAGGGGCACTCCACCACTGAGCCACATCCCCAGCCCTATTTTGTATTTTTATTTAGAAACAGGGTCTCACTGAGTTGCTTAGGGCCTTGCTAAGTTGCTGAGGCTGACTTTGAGCTCGAGATCCTCCTGCCTCAGCCTCCCAAGTGCTGGGGTTATAGGCCTGCGCCACCGCGCCCAGCTAAGAAGTAGATCACTTTTAAAATCTGACACACAGAAAGTCTTAGGACATGGGCAAAATGCAGACAACCTCTCAGTCAGAACATAACACTAATGTCCTCTACTCCAAATTCCAATAGAGTCTTTCTTCTCCTCTAAACCCTCTTAAGCTCTGTCTTCACTGTCCAAGGTCCTGTTGGCATTCTGGTCTTCTGAGCTCCTATCAGAACCCGCCGTTGAGCTCCACTTACAACAGCCTAAAGCATTTCCAGCGTTCACTGCTACATATCTCAAAATTCCTCCAACAAATTGCAAAAAGCTCCAAAAACTTCTGCATACCAATTTCTGTTTTAGTCAGCTTTTTCATTGATGAGACTAAAGACCCAAATAGAACAAATGTAGGGAAACAGTTTATTTGAGCCCTGAGGAATGGAGCCAGCCTTCTATGGACTAAGACCTCTGAAACCCTGAGCCCTCAAACTTTTCCTCTTTTAAAATTGTTCTGGTCAGATCTTTTAGTCATAGCAGTGAAGCACAGCTGACTAAAACTCCTAGGGTCATTCCCCATCAAAAAATTAATTACACACATTTCAAATAATGTTCCTCTGTTAAGATTAGGTTAAGATTATTAAAATGAATGTATAGTTTCATATGCCCTGATTTGAGAAAATATGCCCCAAATAATATTAATTTGAGAAATTCTTGCTATAATTATTACATACTCAATTTTTTTCTTGCCAAATTGTTTTGGACTTGCTCTTTAGAACCATTCTGTATCCTGTAAATACCCTTCTTGATAATTGTTTGTGTTTATAGAGGATAAATGGATAAAATTTGTGATTGGAGAGTACTGCAATTGTCTTTTTTAATTAAGTTTTGTATTTGTTCTAATTAGTTGTACATGACAGTGGAATGCATTTATACATTTTGATAAATCATACATAAATGAAGTATAATTTCTCATTTTTCTAACTGTACATATTGTAGGATCACATCAGTCATGCAGTCATATATGTACATAAGGTAACAACATCTGTTTCACTCTACTATCCTTCCTACCCCCATGTCCTTTCCCCTCCTTTCACTACTCTCTTGCAATAGTCTTAAAAAGTTCGAAAATATTGGTTTATACAAACTCTTAGTTGAGAATTTTATTGGTATGTCTGTCATATATCAAATTCCTGATTGAGAATCCTTTTGATATTTAGAATATATGCTTCACATCTTCATTCAGACACTAAAACATTTTAAAAGTTCAGATCCTCTTAGACTGAAACTTGATTGGATGGAAAGTAAGATCCTACATTTTCCCTTCTAAAGAATATTACCTCAAACAATTTTGATAATACTCAGACCATACCTGAAACTCACTCATTCAGAGATATATTGAACCTCCAGAAAGCAATTCATTTAATGGTTGTGGAATGAAAACCTCTTGCTTTGGATAGATGATGTTTTGTTAAAACCTCAAAGAATCACAGAAAGCAGATAGAATCTCCTAGAAGTCCTCCAAGAAGAATTATGTCTACCATCAGCTTGTAGATCACTCCACAAGACTGGGATGTTGTATTCCTGAAATGAACACAGTTAACAATTTATGTTATTTTTAGCACATTTACTAAAATAAAATATGGAAGTCATTTTTTTAAAAATCCAATTCAGTATTTTCCAAAATGCCTAAGGCGGAATCTCTGATTAAATCTTTGATTATCAACTAAGATGCATTTCTAAAAAATTTCTTTCAACAAGCAGGAAAGTCCATGGACAAACTGCTTTCAGAAATAATAACAGAAACATTGAACTTAATAACTGAAAACCAATAGGCTTTTAGCAGTTCATTTACTTAAAATTGTAAAATGTTATTTTGTAATGAGATTATAATAATAATAATAAATATCCACTGTTCCATGCTTTTAGAAAAATCTGTGCTGAGATGCAATTATGGAGAATTGAACTTAATGTCAGTTTAAATAAAGATCTGTATCTTAAAAAACTTTTTAGTTGTTGATGAACCTTTATTTGTTTATTTTTATGCGGTGCTGAGAATTGAACCCAGTGCCTCATGCATGCTAAGAAGCACTCTACCACTGAGCTACAACCCCAGCCCCTAGGTCTGTATTTTGAAATTAAGATTTCATCTTTCATTCTCACTCTACAAAATCAATGTAATCAGGAAAGACAAGTTAATAATAAGCAACATAATTCCAAAATAATTTAGCTACGAAACAGATTTTGGTAATTAGAAACTCCAAACCTATTTTTATATAATTTTCTTCTGTCAGAAATGCTAAGCTGTAACTTCCACAACATTTTTGTGTCTTTTAGATAAGCAAATCACTTGGGTTTTGTGGGTCAGTGAAGATGTCCATTGAGAAGAATTTCTCTAAAATTAAAACCTGAACAAAAACGCTTTGTTCTCTAAGACGAATTATAACAATGAGGAAAGAGAACCATCTCATTTATGCAAAAAAAAAAAACCCCAAAAAACCAAAAAACGATAGCCCTTTTCTACCATAAAGCAGCTGCAGGTCATATATTAGCAGAAAGTGACAAGGAGAGACTCAGTTTGTCTCTCAGATACTCAAGTCACAGAGATAATACGACTTCTTTTCATGTTACCTCAATATATGTTTGCTAAGTATGTTGCTTTGCTAGAATTTTTCATAGAAAAAGCAATATTGAAATAACAAAGACATAAGACTACTTTCAAAATGTTCTTGTGGTAGCATTAGAAGGGTAGTGTGAAAGTTTTCATAAAAAGGAAATGAGCAATTTAAGGCTCATTATATTCTGGTTAACCTGTAATAAAAGCTAATAATATTCATTCCTTTAAGATGTGCTAAGTGCATTACTTACCTCATTTAATCCTTATAACTGCTTTATAACATAGGTACTACTATTTTAGTAATAATGAAAGCTATCTGGAAAGAAAGGGATGGAGGTGAGATTTGAGCACAAACATTTTGACTCTAAAGTCATTGCTCCCTATCCGTTTACTGTGCTGCATCTCCCATAAAAGAGACTTTAGGCATATGCCAACATTTTTTGTGAAACTCAGATGCATATAATAGAATTATGATTTTGGAGAACTAAAATAATTCTACATATCTGGAGCAAAGGGTCAGGTGGAGGGATTGGAGGCCACACCCGTGGGGTCATATGATATAGGCTAGGAGCATACAGTAGGAGCACAGAAATAACACAAGAAAGGCATAGAGATCAGATGAGTGACACAAAAACCCAGATTAGATGATGACAGCTGCCTGGAGTAAATCAGAAGTGGTGAGGTGAGACAAGCAGGGAACAGAAAAATGGTATGAGGGAAGAGAGGGCAGGATTTCGGAATGTGTTGCATGTTTTGAATGACTCCTAGGTTTATAACATGAGCAACACATGATCTAGAGAGGAAGGAAGAAAGTTGCTTATGCAGAGTCAGTCTTTGTGCCTTTGAGGGTTTCTCTGGCATCATTGGGTAATGCAATATGCCTAATGAATACTTAAATCCTGATCTGTCATCAGAGACTTCTCTGAGAGAAGCATACAGTTCTTGTGCAATCGTAGATTATTTGGCTCAGTTGTCCAAATAAGAAAGAATTTTCCCTTTTATCCAATCAATGAAAGCATATAGGGAAAATCTAATGTCTTGAAATTTTTCCTCAGACTCTGGGTCAGAAAATCCAATAATGTGCTTGGAAACCACATTCTTTGTGTGTGTTTGTGTGTGTGGTGTGTGTGTGTGAGAAAGAGAGAAAGAGAGAGAAAGAGAGAGACATGCAAATTGCTTTGCAGAAATGATCTTGCAGATAGTTGTATCAGCTGCATGAGGTAGACCAAGCAACTGTTCACCTTTATTTTTAAAAGGTTACATAAGGTTAAGTAACACAATGGGGAGCTGGGAGCAGAAGCTTAGTTCCTCAAATCATCCTGGTGTGTATAAGAGCAACCACCAAATGACTTCGTGACAGGGTGTAAATTGAAGTTCATTGATACTTGGTACAGCTTGAATTGTTAAGAGTCCTAGTTTGTTGTAAACAATAAGCTTAAAAATGAAAAGGGGAATTAAAGAGGCAGACAAATTTAAGTTTATTTTTATGTCTTTGTAAGTTTGTCTTTGGGTTTGTGCTTTTCTGTAATAAGAATTTCAAAGTGATATTCAGTATCAAATACATATATCCACAATGTTTGGCCAAAATGTTTACCATGTAGATGTGCTTCTGCATTATATAACATCCAATATTCTCTTTGTTCTCATAGAATTTTGCAGTTTACTATTTAATTCCAGATCATCCCATCAATGATACATGTATACCTTTTCAGTCTTCTTCCCTAAATTCCAGACCCATATGTGGACCTATTGATGTAATTCTGGAATGAATATATGTCTCTCAAAATAAGTCTATTCAAAATTGAGGGACTGCTATTCTTTCTACTGCAATTTTATTCCTCCTACATTCACCAAATAATTAATCGTGACTCTCTTCTTCCTGTCGCTCAGGTCAAAATCTTGAAACTGTCCTTATTGCCTCTCCTATTTAAACTCAGACCCCAAATTTTCTTTGACTTTATTCTACCAGTTACATTTCCAAACCTATCGGTATTCCAAATTGTCTCACCCCTTCCATTACCCCATGAGTAGATTCTTTTTTTTTAAAGGCTTGCTTTATTTTTTTCTTTCCCAAGTTTACTTTTATTGGAGCATATGAATACACTACCAGTGAAACTCCACAACACATACAACCACAAGGATGGAATCCTAATTAGAATAAGTTATACTCCATGTAAGTATAATATTCAAAATACACTCTACTGTCATGTTTATCAAAAATAACAAATAGAAAGATAAAATAAAAAAGTTATAGAAAATAGTGTGTTTCATGGTGGTATAATCATGTGTGCCTACTTAAAAATGCAATTGAATTCATTTCATTCCCAATACCTCCCCTACACATCCCTCCTCACTCTCCCTGATCCTCTTCCTCTTCAGGAATGATCTCCTTTCCTTTTTTATGATGCCCCTTTCCCCCCGCTACTGTTCCCCTTGTAGCTTTCACATTTGACAGAAAACAATATATTTTCTGTATTTCTGTTTCTGACTTATTTCACTCAAAATTATGGTTTCTAGATCCATTCATTGTCTTGCAAATGACATTGTTGTGTTCTTCTTTGTGACCCAGTAAAATTCCATTTTGTGTATACAACATACTTTACTTATCCATTCTTCTGTTGACCGACAACTAAACTGATTCCATAACTTGGCTCTTGTGAATTGTGCAGCAATAAACATGGGTGTGTGTATCTCTTAAGTATTCTGACTTTAGTAGTTAATAATTTTTTATCATTTTTATTGGTGCATTATATTTATACATGACAGTAGGATTCATTGTGACATATTCTAACATGCACAAAACATAATTAGGTCAATCTCATTCCCCAGTCTCCCCTTTCCCTTTCCTTCTCCCTCCACCTGATCCCTTTGACTACTCTAGTGATCTTCCTTCCATTATTATTTTTAATTAATTCACTATAATTATACATGAAACTGGGATTTATTGTGTATATTCACACACAGACACAGAATAATTTGGTCAATTTCATTCCCTGGTATTTCCTCATGCCTTCCGCATTACCTCTCCTCTTGATTTCCTTCCTCTACATTATTGTTCTCCCTTCCATTCTCTCCTTTTATTAAAGTTTTTTGTTTTCTTTTTCTCTAACTTGAAAATATGAGAGAAAACTTTCAATTTTTGACTTTCTGAGTCTGGCTTATTTTACTTAGATTTTATGTTCCCCAACTTCACCCATTTGACAGCAAATAAAATAATTTCATTCTTCTTATGGCTGAGTAGAATACACATTTTCTTTCTTTATTCATCCGTTGATGGACAATTGGACTGGTTCCATAATTTGGTTACACTGAATGGTGCTGTCATCTCCTTTGGTATGCATATGTCACTATAATATGCTGAGTTGAGTTCTTTTGAATGAATACCAAGAGTGGTTCAGCTGGGTCATGTGATTGTTCCATTCCTAGTCTTTCAAGAAATCTTTACACTGCTTTCCAAAATGGTTGTGCAAATATGAATTCTACTAACAATGTATAAGTATACATATTCCCCCAAATCCTTGCCAGAATTTATTGTTATTTATATTCTTGATAATTACTAATCTAGCTGGAGTGAAAAAAAATTTCATTCGTAGTTTTGATTTGCATTTCCCCAGTTGCTAAGGATGTTGAACATTTTCTCATTTATTTGTTGGCTATTTGTGCTTTTTCTTTTGAGAGATTTGTTTAGTTCATTTGCCCATTTATTGAGTAGATTATTTGTTTTTCTGGTGTTAAGCTTTTTTGCATCCTTTGTGTATTCTGGATATTTATCCCCTGTCAGAAGAGTAGCTGGCAAAGATTTTCATCCATTCTGTATGCCCTTTCTTCATCTTCATTTCCTTTGCTTTGCCTCAGCTTTTTAATTTAGTGCCATCCCACTTACTGATTTTTTAAAATTTATTTATTGAATCTTAGGAGTCTTATTAAGGTAGTTTATGCCCTTGCCAATATGTTGGAGTTTTTGACTCTATGTTTTCTTCTAGCAGGTGCAGTTTCTGGTCTAATTTCTAGGTCTTTTATCCACTTTAAATTGATTTTTGTGCAGGGCAAGAGATAGGGCTCTAATTTCATTCTTCTACATATGGCTATCCAGGTTTCCCACAACCATTTGTTTCAAAGGCTATGTTTTCTCTCCAATATATGTTTTTGGCACCTTTATCTATGGATGATTTTGTCTATGTGTATTTGTCTCTGTGTGTCTTCTAATCTATATCATTGGTCTTCATGTCTGTTTTTATGTCAATACCATGCTTTTTTGTTATATCTCTGTAGTGTAATTTAAGATTGGGTATTGTGATGTTTCCAACAGTAATCATTTTGCTCAGAATTGCTTTGGCTATTCTGAGTCATTTATTCTCCCATAATAATTTAAGAACTCTTTTTACTAGTTTGTGAAATATGACTGATATTTTGATGGGGACTGCTTTAAACTGTATATAACTTTTGGTATATGGCTATTTAACTCTATTATTTCTGCCTACATACTAATATGGTACGTCTTTCCATTTTCCAATGTCTTCTTCAATTTCTTTTTTGGATGAAATATTCTATAATTTTCACTGTAGAATTCCTTACCTCCTTTTTTAGATTTATGCTTAGGTATTTTATTTTGAGGGACACTGTTATGAATGGAATTTTTTTCCTATTTTTTTTCTCAAAAGGTCCATAATTGATGTACAGAAAAACTATTCTTTCTTGTACATTGATCCATCCTGCTACTTTGCTGAATTTATCAACTCTGGAAGTCTCTATTTTGCAAACGCCTTCTTTACAATTAAACTCTTACTCTGACATACTTTGTCCTAGCTCTCTGCTTTAATTTTGCCCTTAGTTGTTATTGCAACTTGTGATCCTTTTGTGAGAAAATCATAGAGTGTGTTTATACAAACTACAATGACTATAGTGTCACTATCTGGTATAATCTTATGTGACCACCACATTTTTGTGGCCTATCATTGTTCAAAGCTTTGGTATGAATCTCATGTATTATGTGTTTCTTATTTGCTTAATTGTTAATAAGAAGAATTTAAGCACTCTCAGGTAAGGTATATTATTTGATTGGTTAACTTTGGCATACAGTAATCCTTGAATAAGGACTGGCAAAGTGAAAAGCTATGCATTTTATACTTAATATACTAACCAAGAAATTTGCAAAATATAACAATCAGATGTTAAGAACCCTCATCATAAAACACTGCTATCTGTCATATGGACTCATGAAAAAATCTATTTTATCTATTGCATTGAACAATATGGATTTGAAAATATTCAATATTCACTTTATCAACTTCTAGAAGAACATGGTATTAGGTCCAAGGTTTAGCATCTATGCAGCCATTTTAAATTCTTACCATAAGTTGCTTTCTTACCCTAGAGGGGTACTTACAGAGACTTGCCCGTCCCACCTCTCATTAACACCCCCACAGAAACATCCCCTTACTTGTCCTGTCAGCCCATCATAAGTTCTTATGCAAGTAGCTCATGCGACCTTAGGAAAGCCTTCTAAACCGCCCTTCACAAAATACCCCAGAGCTAAGTTCTTCCTGCCTCTCTTGCTTTTCCCGAGGGATGGCCTTTGTCAGAACCTGACTGGCAAATAAAGCTTTCTACGTGTGGATCTCCTGGCCTGGTTTCTGCGTTGCTCATCAGCTTCGCATTTTCCTTTCACATGGTAACATTTTTTTCAGTGCTGTTTGATTTTCTCTTTTGACTACTTGACAGTTTGTAAGTATCATTCCCAAATTTTTCAGTATTAAAAGGAAGTGGCTACTGGTTACTTTAGCTAAAAAGCGGGGAGGACAACTATCAATTGCACAGAGATTAATCACTTTGTGATCAGCTACACCACTGTGTATAAATGGAGCTAAAACACATTTAGTAGCCAAGAGGAGAAAATCTCTGGACTCTTCTATGATATCTTAGCATCATGGAAAGATGATCATGTAGGAACCAATTTTTAAAGAATTGTATATATTTCAAAAGATTATCGATAGATTTTTTTGAAATATTGGGGCAAGTTCTTGTTTTTCACATTAGTCATTGTAATTCCTTTTTTCCCCATTTTGAATTGGTGCATTATAGTTGTACATAATGGTGGAATTTGCTCTCACATACTTGGATCTGCACACAATATAACATAATTCGGTCACTATGACTCTCTAGCACAACCCCCTCCTCTTCTCCTCCCACCCTCCCACCCTCTAGTCTTTTTCCCTTTTCTACTGATCTCCTTTGCTTATGAGATTTTCCCCATCTTTCTTTTCTATTTTCTCTCTAGTTTCCACATATGAGAGAAAACATAACTTTTAAAATATGTCTCCCTGGAACAAAGTAAACTATTTTTCATTGAACAAAACCCTGCATCTTATCTCTGTTCATGGAAAGTTAAAAAAGGAAAGAAGAAAAGAACAATTATAGCACTGCCTTTATTCCTGTATGAATAATAATTGACATTTTTAAACAAAATTTTCTGATAAGCTAGTGAGTATACCCACATCTCTTATTATTTATTTCTCTACTACCTTACAAGCTGACTGGGTTAAATGTAGTTTCCAAAATTACGTGATATCACGCACATGTACAAATGTATAGCACTTAATCCTCACTATTTTGTCTAATTATGATGTACAAATGAAAACTTAAAAATCAAATAATACTAAAAATAAAATGAAAAAAAAAAACCCTGGATCTTAAGCTATTTCCTCAAATAAAACAAAATTAACAACAGAAACAACAACAACAACAACAAAAAGAAAAAAACACCAAGTGTGCTCAAAGCAAAGGAGAAGAATTCGCACGAAAGTACTTAATGAAGCATGGAGAAGGAGGAGAAGATGTTCTTGGTATCTGGGGGGCCAGGTTTAGGTCAGAGTCTATGAAAGGAATAGGATGCTCAAATGATAACTTTTGGTCAGAGCTTTACTAGTTTTTTTCTACCACCTTGCTCTTGGGGGCAAGATTTTCCTAAACTCATTTTATAGATAAAAATCAACTACATTAATTGTGCAAAATATATGTACTTTAATTTTACATGTATAAATGCACATACATATGTGTACACACACATAATAAATGCATATATAAATACCTTTGCCCCTGAATATATGCATATGTATGCTCTCATGTGTGAATATTAAATGAATAAAATAAAAATAAATAAATGTAAGTAAATAAAATCTTTCCTTGTGGCAAAATAATTCATTACCTTTAATGATTTCAAGACCATAAGCGACAGAGCTGAAATTTGAACTTAGTGTTGGTAACTATGAGGAGTGACCTTGGTTGCTCAGCAAAGCAATAGTTAAATGAAGATTTTCAACTTCCTACTGAATGTTGGTAATAGTTGGAAAAAAGCTCACATTTTATATACTGTTATATTTCAAGCCAGTGCATGAACCAAGCAGATTAATACTTGAAATCCCCACTATACAGCAAAATTCTAAACAAGAACTTCACATTATCTCAGGTTTATCAAATATGAATTTCACATTATAATTCCTATCACTGTAGAGGAGAATTTAATAGTAGAATTGAAAATCTGGACTTGGAGTTTGAGTTCTAATTCTGCTATTGGGATAGTAACAGTTCCTGGGGGAGGAAAAAAGCTTATTAAATTTTGTGGACCTCAATTTTATCAAATAAGTGATGATATCATATGCAAGTTTATAGTTATTGTGAGTACTGAATTTTTCCACATTAAAAATCATGCAGGGTCTAGGAATGTAACTCAGTGGTAGAACACACACCAGGACTTGAGTTCAATTCCCAGCACCAACATAAAGAAACAGACAAAAGTCAAGAAAACTACACCACCAATCAGAAGAACTATGAGAGCACCTGGTAATATTTTAGGGACTTTCTACTGAATATGAGACATACAGACTTCCTCTGGAGACATTGCTATGCTGTTAAATATTACCAATGTAGATCTATTTTAACTACTTTAGCATTTACTGATTGCATTAGATTGGGATCCCTAAAATGGTCCTGCAAGATATACTAACCTAAACAGTTTAAATATTTAAACATAATATTCACATCTTAAAGATATGCATTCATATTCATATCTAAATATGTACATTTATATCCTACAATATCCAAGACATCAGGAAATAAAGAAGCCAATTCACATTTGCTTATTTAAACTTTCCTCCAAAATGTTTTAACCCGGGATCCTTGTCTAGAAGCAGCATATTAACACACTTTGGTTGACCCTATTGATGTCCCACTCATAATCTAACATGATTCCAATTTTACAGTAAGCTCCTCCCAAGACCAGTACCTGTATCTTTTTCCCTTTGCCTCCTTTAAGTGTTCCTCTCTCAAGAAGTCTTTCCCTGCCTACCTAGCAGGCAATAAGATCTGGGAATTAATGCCATCAACTCCCAGAATTTAAAAAGAGCTGACTCACAAATGTTCCAGGTCCTCACAATTCCTGTGATGTGCTAAAGCTTCCCAAGAGGAAAAACTTCCTGTCACTCACAGTAGTACGTGAATTGAAAAGGTAATCTTTCTTGGCTGCCTTTCCTCCTAGTCTCTTTCATTTGCCACTGGTATTTCTTTCACACTCTAAACAAACTCCTTGTAGTTAAATCCTTGCCTCAGTACATACCCCTAGGGAATGCAAGCAGGGGCACATAATTTTGGAAGCTGGTTGCTTCCTGTTCTACTTTTAAATGACCCAAATATCTGATCAATTACTTCTGACAGCCTCTGAATATAAATCTCTGGGTTTCTGCATCCCAAATTCTTCCCATTGTGTTACTTTACTCTTCATATATTCTAAAAAGTTAGTTTGCTGATATGCTTTTCTAGGCATTTCATTTCTGAGTGCTTTAAATTCTGTCAAAGCAAAAATTGAAAGAAATTAGACACAGACGACTTTATCCAAGCCTATTGTAATAGGGAAGAAAGTCTAAACTCAACTCTGCTGAAAGAAAATGGGAAGCTCTAGGGTAAGTTAGTAAAAAAAGTGCTGAATGATTTTAGTGAGGTTAGCCAGTGGGACCTGGAGAGCACATTGATTATTGCTGAGTTCGCAATTATTTTTCTCTGTGATTAGGTCAACTGTATTCGCTATAATTTGTGTCCATTCAAGTTTTGACTCTTACTCTCCCACAAAAATAGGAGACAGGAGCACTCTTCCTTTTGATGATCACATTTTTTAAAGAGATGATTCCCACCAATCAAAAAAAGAGATTTTGTTCTCTGTAATACTAACAAGGGATTGGGAGATTTGCATGCATTTCAAAGGAGCAGAGAATGATTTTGCAAAACTGCATGTTTTCAAAAGTAAATGCATTAAGAAGAAAGGAACCTTACTAAACCTCTTTAAAATTTAGTTGAGGTGAGGGGAATGTTAAGGATAACTTGGTCAATCCCAAGACTGGTTAATAAATATTCAAGGATGTGTTTCTTATCTCCCTCTTGTTTAGTGGTGGAAGATATTGTAAGAGTTGTCCAAATTTATCCCACATTAATTTTGCAATACTGGGAAATTAAACCAACCAACCTTCCTTCCTTCCTTCCTTCCTTCCTTCCTTCCTTCCTTCCTTCCTTCCTTCCTTCCTTTCCCTTCCTTCCTTCCTTCCTTCCTTCCTTCCTTCCTTCCTTCCTTCCTTCCTTCCTTCCTTCCTTTCTTCCTTCCTCTTAACTAATCAAAACTTATATTTCATAAAACTATTTACTAGGAGGGTATTACTTTTTATTAAACAACTAAAAAATGTGATATAAAACCCTACACTTACAACATGGAAAGATAACAAATATCACGATACACATGAAGACAAAATTCCAGAGACAAACACTACACATATCCATTATACTAAAAAGGACTTGGACTTTATTTACAAATTGCTTAATTGGAAAAGTAATTAAGAGGTGTTTTCACTAAGGGAGAAATAAATTGAGCAAAACTAGTATGTGAAAACATACTGCTTTACAAAGTCAACATGCTTAAGATCCAGTTCTTATAAACCCCAAATGAGGCACATATTAAGTGAAAACATTAAATATTCATCAGAGTATAAAAACAGGATCTAGCTGTTCAAACACTACATAGAACTTCCTACTCTTTAAATCTATCCCCAGAATAGTGAATTGACTTTTTCCTTTTTAAATAATGTCAATTACTCCCTAAGGTTATTAACAGCAGCAGATATTATCACTGGACAAATTATGTCATCTGCTTTCCACTGTTTTTATCATCATAGTACAATACAAAATTTCCAATGCAATGTTTTATGGCCCTGTTTTTAAGCTAATTAACACCTTAATAAAATAAATTTCTAGATAAAAAATTTAAGTGGTGTAAGGCTCAGTAAATAGTAACCACAAAAATAACATTTTTTCCTCATAAATGAATATGAAAGCCAAAGTTTTTTCTTTTATGAACTTGCTTCATATTACTCTGTTCTGTCCAATTTTTTCCAGTAAGAAAACCCTAAAGAGATATAAAACAACTGTTATAGTTTGTTTGTAAAATCAAAAACCTTTGAAAATAGGGTTTGAGATCTGGCAAATTAGAAAAAATTCTCAAAATCCACATTTTCTTCAAAAAATTTCAACCGGAGAGCTTTCAACACTGTATTTTGTATATTTTTCACACATATACTCTCATAAGCATACCTCTTTCTTTAATTCATCACCCTCTTCTACCTGCTTTAACAGCTGAAACCCCAAGTCTCTGATGACATCCACTCTTGAGACTTTGACTGTTCTCCTGATCTTTTCAGAATCTGGCATGATAGTTGAAGGCAGCTCTTTAGAGTGGAGTTTCTCTGTCTCTTATGCAACTGCTTTACAAAGTCAACATGCTTAAGATCCAGTTCTTATAAACCCCAAATGAGGCACATATTAAGTGAAAACATTAAATATTCATCAGAGTATAAAAACAGGATCTAGCTGTTCAAACACTACATAGAACTTCCTACTCTTTAAATCTATCCCCAGAATAGTGAATTGACTTTTTCCTTTTTAAATAATGTCAATTACTCCCTAAGGTTACCACCATGGAGTAAGAGTACCACCATGTCCAGACATTTGCATTGAAGTTTGAATTCCAACACTAGATTTGATAATGGGAGATCTTCAGAGCCCTGTTTAGAACCCAGTTTAAGGGTCTCCATCATCAATTGTACCAAATCACTCATTTCATTTCCATGATGTTTCCCTTCCCTGGAATCCCTATCTGACTTACCAGTTAAGTTTGTAAAAGAACTTAATTCATCCTCAGACAGGCAGTGAATCAGTTTCCTTTCCTGAGTGATGCTGCAGTCAGGGGGGACAGGCCGTGCTGCACTCAGAAACGTTCTCACTGACAGGCTGAGCAGAACATCTCTTCCTGGGACTGCTATAGTTGCCTCTTCTCTCCTTTGATGACAACATTTCACAGCTCCTTGAAATGTTCCCAGACCCAGTGATGATGTTCTTCTTCTTCTTCTTCTTCCTCACCTCCTCCTCTCCTCCTCCTCCTCCTCCTCCTCCTCCTCCTCCTCCTTCTTCTTCTTCTTCTTCTTCTTCTTCTTCTTCTTTCGGTACTGGAGAGTAAACCGAGGGGCACTCAACCACTAAGCCACATCCCTAGCCCTCGTCCCCCCGACTTTTGTGCTTTATTTACAGACAGGGTCTCACTGAGTTGCTTAGGTCCTACTTTACTGAGGATGGCTTTGAACTTGCCATCCTCCTGTCTCAGTCTCCTGAGCCTCTGGGATTACAGGTATGCACCACCATGCCTGGAAATGATCATTCTTCTTTGTTTTTCAATATTTTGTTGTACAGATATGATAGCCACTTTTCCAACAGTGGGATGAGAAGGCAAAAGTTGAGGTGGTGCCTGTTGGAATTCAAAGAGATCTCTGCTGACCTGGCTCTTTCCCCCACTGTGCTCTGTGTTCTCTTTCCTTTTGCTGATGCTGTCAAGACAGGGAATGTTCAGACTCAGACCTATGTGGCTGTAAACCTGGGTGGATTGTACCCCATTTTTCTATAATACACTCACCATCAACTCCATCCCAGTCCTTTGGCTTTTGGTCTTTACTCTGGGACTACAACAGCTTCACTCTCGACCCCACTGCCACTATTAGAGGATCATGTGGGAATCAGGCTTTCAGGATGGTACTGGACTGAGTTATCCTGCAGGCTCTCTTCCCCAACTTGAGAAGTAGGGCATTTGCATTCATGCTCACTGGAGGCCCCCAAGTGTCTTGGTTGATTCTTTTGATCTAAGCTTTCATTCATGCAGTCCCTTCTTTCTTCGGGTAGGATGTCAATATTAATCTTATTGATTTTTGGCTAGTGACTCAGCAGCATTGCTCATGTCCGGCTTGCCAGTGTAACCTTTCAGACCAGCAAGTAATTTCGAGGGGTCAATGAGCATTGGTTTCTCCTGGGACAAATATTTATCGTCACTCTTTACATCGTAAGCTCATGGTCTATAAATGACAGAGGCAGGAGACAAGAAGCAAACCTCCGATCAGCAAGCTCTCCTTTATTCTGTGGCAAAGTCACTTCACAAGCATGGCAGGGCTCATTTTATGGGTATGGAGATGGCCCTTGGTTACAAAAGGAGTCTGGGTTTATAGTTTAGAATGAGGGTGAATTGATCATTGGAAACTACAAATGTACAGTTTGGACAGTCAGGGACCTAGTTGTGCAGGTTAAAATTTTAACTCAGGAAGGTTGTTGTAAAATGTTTGGAACATTGTCACTGGGAAAAGCTCAAAACTCAGTGTGCACTGCTTATATTTCTTTTTCTGGGACCTGCTGTTACCTAAAGCTTCACTATTTGTTTTTCTCCTTTCAGGATTCACCTGTAATGTGGAAAGGTAAAAATCCAGGGCCCAGAGTTTCAGTATTTGCCTCCTTTCTTTAAGATCCATAGGGGTTGGAAAGGGGTAAATGTTTTCTTTTGGTGGAGATGCTAGGGATGAACTCGGGAAGGGCTTTTTCCCTCGGAGTCCATTGTTACTGAGTAAGGATATACTGGGAGAGGTCTAATCTTTGATCAATTTCCCTCCCTCCTCCCGAGTCACACTGTCCCTCTGTCTTTCTTGGGGAGCTGTCTCGTAGGAATATTATTTTCCACAACCCTTCAATATGTCTTAGAATTCTCACCAGAATGTGGTTGAGAGTGGATTACTTCACAATTTGATTCTGCTTTTCTTGAAATTATGGTAACAATAGGCTTGAATTTAGAACCACCATTTTTAATGTTATTTTTGCAGTTTTCGCTTTACAGCTTCTAAAAACAAACAGATTTGGCATTTCATATAAGGCTACTTCAGGATGCTCCTCACAGAGGATCTTTATTCAGTCCTTTTTTTTTTAATTGTATTTTTTTAGCATTGTTCTTATCAGTTCAGCCAACTCTGGGTTATAAACTCTTGGCATAGAAGGCAGCTTTCCTTCAATAATCCAATAAACTAAAGAATTTATGTCTTTTGTATTGAGTGCATGCTTCAGGGTGGCCATTTCATAGACACAGCATCCCATAGCCCAAACATCAGACTTATATTATAGTTATAGGGTCTGTTTGAGAACAATTCAGGGCTCATGTAATAGGTTGTGCCAATGAGGATGCATTCCATGTAACAGGGGTACTCTAATACTTGGTAATTCCTAGATCACCCACTTTGATGATTGTTCTTGTTAGAATGTCACTTTGAGTTTTCAGATCTGCACGAGGAATGCTTCTCACTACAAACCCATGGCACTCTGTATAAACCATTCTACCAACTGACTTTCAGGCAGCAATTGCCCTTTCTGTTCCTTGAGCTTTGAGAACAGATCACCTCCTTCACAGAAGCCCATGGCAATGTAGAGCAGACCATCTCTTCTCTCCCATGACTCCTCATAGGGTCAATGTTGGGGTGTTTCAGCTGAGACAAGAGCTGAGCTTTCTGTTCAGCAGCTAGCCACTCTCAGCTAGAGAGTTTTGGAGGTTCAGTTTTTTGATGACATACTACCTGCCATCCCCCAGGTATTTCACAGTGTCACCTTGGCATAGTTGTCCCTGCCCATGACCAGCTTGCAGCAGTAGGTGGCCAGCTGAATGTTCCTGGTGCAGACCCACAGGGGATGCAGCAGCAGCAGTGGAGGTGGGCAGCCGATAGCAGCAGGAGGCCGGACTCATGCTCAGGGCCTGTGGCGGGTTGGCTGAGGAGGCAGCCTGGCCCACTGCACCCTCTGTGCAGGAGCACAGTGGCCCATCCACCATGATGCTACTGTCATAGAGGTCACACTCAGGACAGTGCCTGCAAATGCTCCAGACACTAAACATTTCTAAGTCTCCTTTACAAAAAGCTTGTAGTAATCACATCTTCTATGGCACCCTTGTAAAGACCAAAGAAGTAATGTATCTGCTATGCTAAGTCATAGAAAGTAAGATTCTTCTTCTCCAAAGTGGGTCATAGAAACACCAATATTTCTCCTGCCTTTAAGTTTACAATAAAGAAATTCTCTGACCTACCTTGTCTGACAGTAGATAAGATGATGTCATTTAAGAAGTGATCCTGTTCAATGTCCCTTGAACAGACTGGCCAAGAATAACTGAACAGGCAGGCCTTGCTAGGCCGAGTCTATCAGCATCTGACAGCTGATGAAGTCTCCATACAGACCCAGAGAAGAGAGTTTGAAGGGCTTCTGGATGACTGAACAAATGGAGGTTCCTGGACCTGGTGCTCCAGAGTGGGCATGGAAGATCTTTGCTCATTCTCCCATACCTCAGTGCATCTCTTCTGCGGTATCACTTGTCATACATTTATAATAAATGTAAAAGTGTTTTCTTGAGTTCTGTGAGCCACTCAAGCAAATTAATTGAACCCAAAGATGGAGATATAGGAACTCCAATTTATAGCTGGTCAGTCAGAAGCACAGATGAAACAATTGCTATCTGAGGAAGAGGTCAGTCTTGGGGACTGATTCCTCCTCCTGTAGGACCTCGTACTATCTCTCAGTTACATGGTGTGAGAATTGAGTTATATAATAGAGGGTACCTAGCTAATGCCTGCTGCAGAATTGATTGTTTGGTGTTGGGGAGAAATCTCACACCTTTGGAGGTTATAGAAGTGACCTGTGTTGTGAATTTGTAGTAGCAGAAACTGAGTCTGAGTTTGTGCTGCCTTTTCTGTTATTTCCACACAGTATTTATACTTCTTGATGTGGTATATTAGTCTGGTAGGGATGTCAAAATACTACAGACAGGAAGGCCTAAGAAATAGTCTAAATGGGATCATTTATATTCTTCCAGTTCTAGTGACTGAGAGTCCCAGATCAAGGAGCCAGCAGAGTTTTCTTCCTTACTAACATATACCTGCTTTTTGTGTGTGTGCAAATGGAATGTTTATTATCATTATTATTATTATTTATTGTTTTTGATAAGGCAAAGAAGCATAGCACTTTGATATTTGAAATGATGGATTTGTTCATTTGTCTTTGTTACTTTGTTGATATTCAAAACAGTTTAGCTCTTCAATCAGGACCTAATTCTTACCTAATTCTTCCACATAAGTATTTATTTATTGGTTTATTTTTTATTTTGAATCATTGTACACAAATGAAGTACAACTATCGTTTCTCTGGTTGTACATGAAGTAGAGTCACACCATTCGCACATGTACATAGGGTAATGATGTTTGTCTCATTGTATTATCTTTCCTTTCCCTGCCCGCTCCCTACCCCTCATTTCCGTTGACATAATCCATCCTTCTTCCACTCTTTCCTCACCTCCCCCTGGCCCTGTTATGTATCATCTTTGCCACAACACTTCAGATAGAGCACTAATCTCCAGAATCTACAAAGAACTTAAAAAAACTTTACACCAAGAATACAAATAACCCAATCAATAAATGGGCTAAGGAAATGAGCAGACACTTCACAGAAGAGAATCTACAAACAACCAACAGATATATGAAAAAATGTTCAACATCTCTAGTGATTAGAGAAATGCAAATCAAAACTACCCTAAGATTTCATCTCACCCCAATTAGAATGTCTATTATCAAGAATACAAGCAGCAAAAGGTGTTGGTGAGGATGTGGGGAAAAAGGTACACTCCTACATTGCTGGTGGGGTTGCAAATTGGTGCAGCCACTCTGGAAAGCAGTATGGAGATTCCTTAGAAAACTTGGAATGGAACCACTGTTTCACTCAGCTATCTCACTCCTTGGCCTATACCCAAAGTACTTAAAATCAGCATACTACAGTGACGTAGCTACATCAATGTTTATAGCAGTTCAATTCACAATAGCTAGATTGTGGAACCAACCAAGGTGCCCTTCAATAGATGAATGGATAAGAAAACTGTGGTATATATACACTATGGAATATTATTCAGCCATAAAGAAGAATAAAAATTATGACATTTGCAGGTTAATGGATGGAGTTGGAGAATATCATGTTAAGTGAAATAAGCCAATCCCATAAAACCAAAGGCTGAAAGATTTCTCTGATATTTACTTTTTAACTATATTCTCACATAGTCTCTTTTTTGTGTGTAGGCATTCCTGGTAACTCTTCATCTTCTTCCAGTTCTATTGGATTGCAGACCTACCTTATGATCTCATTTTACCTTAATCACTTCCTTGAAAGCTCCATTTCCAAATATAGTCATATTGAGGGTTAGTGTTGGCTATAGTTTGGACATGAATTCTCCCTCAAGGACTCATGTATTGAAGGCCTGTTCCCCGATGCAGCAGTGTTCAGAAGTGAGAATATTGAGAAGTGATTAGATTATGAATATTCTGACTTGTTAATGGATTAATCCACTGAGGGATTCATATTTAATGGCGCTATTGGGAGGTGGTGGAAACTCTAGGCCATGGGGCCTACTTGAAGGAAATAAATCACTAGGGTCATGGTCTGGGAGAGTGTATTTCTTCCCTGGCCCCTTCCTCACTCTCTCTCTCTCTCTCTGCTTCCTGGCTGCCATGAGCTGGCAGCCTTCTCCCCATGTGCCCTTCTGCCATGATGCTCTGCATCAAGTCAGGCCCAAAATAATGAAGTCAGTCAACCGTGGACTGAAATCTCTGAAACCATGAGCCAAAATTAATCTTTCCCCCACTAAGTTGTCTTTCTCAGGTATTTTGTTCCTATAATTAAAAGCTGACTAATATAGGATTCAACCCAAAAGTTTTGGGAAAACACAGTTCAGTTCACAACACATAGTTTCTAGATCATAATTTAAACAACAACAATAGCATCTTGCAACTTTTATTATAGATAAACATACCCCAACTGGAAGCTCTGAATAAAATATGATTTTACATCTCCCCATGAAATTGGAAAGCATAGAACATGGGACCTTTGAAGGCAGACAGCTCTACTCCCAAAGAGAGACATAATTTATTCATTCATTGGCTGTTATTAAGAAAACATTTCTAAAAAGTCTCTGGCCAGTGCATCTTTTATTTGATTAGTTTGACATCAATTCTGTAGGTCAGTATTATTTTTTGCTGTGTAAAATTCTAGAGAGAAATAGATTTATAAAGAAAATTATTTTCAGAGAACTTGCATTTAAGCATCAGATTGAAAAAAAACAAAAAACTAGCTAATTTATTCATGATCTAGGCACAAAGAACTTAGGTACCTCCATTTAGCCTGTTAATTATAGATTATATCAATTTGGAGAGTGAATACATAGGGAGCAGATTATTGTCTTTAGGTGAAGTGTTTGGAAGTAAAATTACAATCACCATATATGCTGAACAAACAAGAAATGCTACTGACATGTTATCTCTTTAAGGAAGAAGCAAGGGAAGAAATTTCTTCAAAGTGAAGCTGAATATAGAAATTCTCTGATGAAAATTGTTTGGAAAGATCAATTCATTTTGTTATATTTTGATAATATTCAACCTGTATTCTTTGAGTAAATTATTTGATTTTTTTTTTTGAGGTGCTGGGGATTGAACCCAGGGCTTTGTGCTTGCAAGGCAGGCATTCGACCCACTGAGCTATATCCCCAGCCCCAAATTAAATGATTTTTATACTTTTCAAAAACAAAGTGGCACAAAAATTTTGGATACTCTATATTTCCCATCAAGATCGAGGTTTTCTAAGATACATAAAAATACAGTAAATGGAAAAAAAAAAGCCCTACATGATAATTTTTTCAGAGTCAGTGATGAGTATAAGGGAAAACGAGGAGGTAGACTATATGCTTACTCCTTCACCATTTGTGCTGGTTTAGTAAATCTAGTAACCCCTGTCTGAACTTGTCCTAGGATTGAACCACTCAGCAGTTTTTGATGGTCACACAATGTCACAGATGTGGTTGGTTTTGCAGCCTTTGTCAGACTGATAGTGTGGGACAGACATTGTGAATGATACAATGTAACACCATCAATGGTGGTTGTCACCTAGGTTTCATTGACAGGAATACTACATAACTCCTTTACAACAATATCCCACAAACATTCCCCCCATGTCTGCACGAGGGGCATCTCTCAGCATTGCTCAGCTTCTGGACCCAAGTGTGTCTGTGAAGAGGGGCTGGGGAAGAAACTGAGCTGCTCACTGCTTCCCAGGTTCTGAACCTGTTATGCATTCCATTCCTTTCCAACAAATGGGAAAAAAGCTAGGAGGGAGAACAAGAAATGGGAAGTAAGATGGAAAAGAGGCAGGTAGGGGATCTGAAGGAAGATTAAGAACCACATGTCTGGACCCCTGATCACCTTCTTCTTCATGTCTTCTGGCATTGTTTATCCCACTAGCTCAATTTAATTAAGCACTTCAATTAAAAATCTTCTCAACTGTTGATCAATCAATGATATTTTCAGAGTACCTAAATTAATCTCTAAGGTAATAATGAATTTGATTAATTCTGTCCCTGGGCCTATGCTCTCTCTCTGTCAATCTCTCTCTCTCTCTCTTTCCCTCTCTCTCTCTCTCTCTCTCTCTCTCTCTCTCTCTCTCTCACACACACACACACACACAGCACACACCCCACAGATACACACACTACTATTAAAGTAATTGATTTGATTTCTTAAAATTAATTCTCTCAGATATTTTAGGAAGCATTTTGTACAATAATTTTATTTACATTTTGTACAATAATTTTATTTATCATCACGTGTTTATAAAATGTATTTTATTCATTTAATTATTTTTGCAGTATAGGAGATTGAATCCAGTAGTGTTCTACAACTGAGACAGATGATCAATTTCTATGTTTTCCTTGACACAGGGTTTCACTACAGTGCTGTTTGGCCTCAAGCATATGATCCTCTTGCTTTAGCCACCCCAGTAGCTGGTATTATAGGCATGCATCACCATCCATGGTCATATTAGTATTAACTCAATTTTGTGAATGAGGGAACTGAGTGTGTCTCTTATCTGACCACAGTCCCTAAATTAATCTGGCATTTTAACCTACTTCTAGCTGATTCTATAGTTACTACAGGGAAGCAAGAGAGTTTGTTTATTAAAACTCTTGAGTCAGATGGCACAGTCTTGAATTCTGAACACAATAATTAGTATCACAGTAATTAGTATGAATGTTAGTTCCCTCCCTTGTCTCTGCTGTTCTTCTTCAGTAATAAAAAGCAAAACTTTCTTTTGTTACTCAGAGGAATGCTGTGACAGTTGAATGAATGTGTGCAGGTAAAGTGCTCAGAACAGTGCCTGAACTAGAACACGTGTCTGCTAGGTGTCAATCATGACAGTGATAATGGTGGAGATGCTAACAATGACTCACAGTGCTTCTGTGATGAAATAATTTGCTTCAAAGTGAGTAATGCTTACATCCTTTGGTGAATATGTTTCTCTTAGAGATACTGAGACATGAATATATAGAACAGGAAACTGCCCTCAGCCCATACAAATTTATCTATTCTGCAAGTCCTCCCTGCATTCCTGTTACAGTTTTACCAGTCTTAATACATTACCATATCCTTTCGGAAAGCTTATTTCTCCTGTCTTCACTCTTCCCCTGGGAAGCTCCTTCATGTCACGTCTCCTATTGGAGGTTCGGAAGACAGCGTGCAACAGGGCAGAGTAGATAGGCTCATGTTCCCAGAGCCTGTCAGCACAGCTTTCAAAGAAAAGATATGCTCTTGTTCTTCTTTTATATTTACCTTCAGTAATGGATGGGAACTTAAGGAACTCCTGAATCTACCCTTGAGTCAAAATGATTGTTTGCAAGTCCTCCAAAGACATTAAATATACTCTGGCTTCAAAGATAGAATCTAACTATAAACCACAATTATTTGAAGCACATTTGTGTTTCAGCAGTTGCCAGTACCAAGAAAACATTTCTTTTTAAAAGAAAAATGCTTATTTTGGACAAAATTGTTCTATTTTCAGATATTTTCCTTACATTGTGTTTGACTTAATTTCAGGTCAAGGTTTTGTCTTCCCAAATATTTATATTATTTTTAAAAATCCTAAAATTTAAATGGAGGACATTGTTACAGACATATCCCACCATGCCTGGAAAAAAATACCATTTAATAGTTATGTTCTTGAATTTCATAAAAGCCATCACTGGTGACTTGTTAGCAGATATTTATGTGGAATTGGTTAATAGTGTTCCTAAGCATTTTTTTAAAAAAAATTATGGCATGAGTTTTAAAAAAATTATTCATTTTTTAAGTTGGCAATATGAAATTAATAAATTTGGCATAATTAAGACACCAGATGTCAGAAGGGATATAAGCTAAGAATAGACAGGAGGTTTTCACTGTTTGGAGAAGCCTTAGGGTCTGTAATTCACAGTATGGGAGAAAGATGACTTGGAATTGGTAATTAACATCAGCATGATATGCATGAAAAATACATCTTGCAGAGTTAATTTAGAAAGGCATAGTTCTTAAATAGTCTTTCATTCTCTGAAGTTAAGGCAACTTTTAACATAAGCAAATCAAATCTTTCAGAATGAAGCAATACCCTTATTGCAAGTCCAGATATGATTAACCTGGGTCTCCCTTCCTTCTTTATCTCTGTTTTTCTTTGTCACTCCCTCACAAAGACACAATTTTTGTTTCAAAATCTATAATAATAACTGATGTGACATTTTATAAGCAGTCCACATCAATTTAAAAAAAAAACAAATGTTATAAAGAAGACAAATGATAATGCCATAACAAAAGGACACATGTCTCTGCAAGGTGGAGAACATCACTAAGGTGGTGAATTTGTTTCAGGTTATTTGAGAAGAGAAACACAAGTGATTTTGAAAGAATATAACTTGCTGCAAGTCTGGTATTTTCTTAAAATCTTTCTAGTACCAGAAAGGGTTTGCTCATAGAACATATGATTCTATTTGGTAATCACTTTCCCTTACCAGGTTGAAACCCAAATGGATTTGGGCTCTTTCCAATACTAAAATTCATGATCAGAAGACAACCTCATGGTACATAAGAAGAAATACAATATATTTTGTTTCAATGTTTGAAACAATGCAAGGCATTATTGAAGAAATGGGTCTCTAAATCACCAGTGTATCAATGCATTAAATATTTTGGACCATTAACTGTTCTCAGTTAACAGAAAGATTACACTATGTCAGCATGTCAGTGCTGTCTATAGAAACCAGACCATGGGAGATTACAGAATAAAAGGCATGCAGTATAATAATGAAATGGCTTAGAGAAGAGGCTTGTGATAGATTTATTTTATTTCAACTTAGTATAGTGTTCTGGATTTTCCATGTTTAACTGACTAAATTCAAGCATGTAAATACAAATTACACAAGAGAATTGTTTTTGAGAAGTGCAAACACATCAAGATACTGAAGGAGCAGGAGGCAGGAACCCTGAAAATTGCTCAGACTTTAGTTTCTAAAGCAGTGGTTTCTGGTTATTACCACTAGACAGAAGTGGGATCTGTGATTAATCATAAATTCTCCAAGCTGTATTTTCCTGATTGGTAAAATGCAAGCAATAAATTCTACCTCACAAAGTTGTCAAAAGAATTAGATGTGATAAAATTTATAAACCTCTTTGTAAGTAGTAAAGAAACTCAGTACTTTTAGATATTGTTATAGTTATTTTTATTCATATTACTTACAGATCTCAACAAGTCAATGAATAATTGGTAATATTCATAGATACAAATGTAATATTATATCACTGACCTTATAAAAGAAAGTAAAAAATAAGGAAGCAAAATATTAAGTAATTCAAGATTAAAGAAAGATCATTTTTTAAAAAATCACTTTAAAGAGCTGGGCATGGTGGTACACATCTGTAATCCAAGCAATTCAGGAAGCTAAGGAAGGAAGAGCTCAAATTTGAGCCCACCTTCAGCAACTCAGCAAGACCCTCAACAATTTAAGGAGACCCTGTCTCAAAATTAAAAAAAAAAAAGAATAAAAATAAAAGTAAAGGGATGTTGCTCAGTTGTAGAGCACATGAGTTTGATCCCCAGTATCACTCACACACACACACACACACACACACACACACACACATAATGACAGGGTATTTGTGTGGGTATAGGTGTGTATTGGTGTGGTCACCATATAATGGATCAGAAACAATATATGTGGACTTTTATCAAGAATACAGGCATAATCTAGAAGGTGAACAGAGTTTAAAATTCAAATAACTAATTAAGCTTTGTTTTCTGGATGAATTTCAATAATATTTAACTTCATATATCTTCAATAACAAAAATGAGAAAATGACCTTTGCCAAAGTATCTCAAAACATCATTGAAGGACTGGGGATGTGACTCAGTGGCACAGTGTTTGCTATGCACCTCTGAGGTCCTGGGTTTGAGTTCCAGTGCCACACAAACATAGTGATAATTTTAAATTCTGGAATATCATAAAATGTTTCCAAACTAATTAAGATTTGTTATAGCAATAGAAAACAGATGAAAATGTTGGTGTTCCCCAGGGAGATTCTCCATTGAGATCAAAAGAGTCAGCCCCACCCCAAATCCCAAATCCCCTCCCTATAGCCCACTCCAATCCCAAATCCCCTCCCTATAGCCCACCCAAATTCCTTCCCCTCCCTATAGCCCCATCCTAATGCCTTCCATCACACTATAAAAGTTGGCAACAAAAGAATGAATGTGCGATTTCCCAGCACCCCGCTTTTAGGCTTATGGAAGGTCGTCACTGGCCAGCTAAAATAAAGGCTTCTTTTGGCTTTACATGATCGGCTCGGATGATTTTATTTTTGTTGGGTACAACATTTAGAGGTCCCACTGAGATTAATTTCTCCAAGCTCTCAAGCCTAAATTGGCCTCCTATGGCAGTTGCTTGGGAGCCCCCACCCTGAGTAGAGGGGAGCTTCTGAGAGACGTGCCTTAGCCTCACTCTTGGGGGGACTCCAGCCCGTATTCAGATAGCCCTTCTAAATGAAGCCACCTGTTATCCTGTTTCCGTGAGTCCCGATCTGTATCTGGGGGATGTGGTCAGACTGGTCGCAGTCCCTTACACCAGTCCCAGGCCAGGGGGAGACATCACTCCTGTCCGCTGGTAGGTCTCCTCATGAGGCCTTGTCTGGTAAGCTGAGTGGGGCCTAATCTGTTTGGCCAATATCTGTCTGTATTTATCTTGTTAGTCTGGTGTTGGCTGTGTGGGGTCCGCTCGGCTCAGCTGCCGCGTGGCTGGCTGACGGGTAGCCGCCAGCTGGGGCCAGTCTGCTTGGCCTCCATGTGGGCCCCAGTCCAATAGGCCTCCCTGGGGGGCCTAACCTGGTAGGCCTCCTATGTGGCCTAATCTAATAGGCCTCCCCGTGGGGCCTACTCTGGTCATTGTCTGTCTGTTTGTATTTGTCTTGTTAGTCTGGTCTGGGCCCCGTGGGGTTCACTCGGCTAGGCTGCCACGTGGCTGGCTGCCAGCTTGGCTGCCGACTTGGGCCTGGTCTGCTCGGCCACCATGTGTGGCTTAGGCCTAGTCCGGTAGGCCTCTGTGCCTCTGTGTGGGCCCAGCCTGGTAGGCTGCGCCCCAGGGACGCGTGCCCTGGGGTCAAGTCGCCGGATGCCTTGATGTTGTCTGCTGTCTCGCGCCTGCCAGGAATTGGGGGTTCTATTGCCGCTGCCCTGGCCAATGACTGCCTACGTCATGGCACAGCACCCACGCACAGTGGGGCTCAGCGACGCCCACTGCAGCGACGCCCACCGCAGCTGGGGCGGTCCACGGGAAGGGCCCAACTCACTTCCAGAGTTGCATTTACCACTGGCCCCCTGGGTCTCCAGGCTGTTTGTGTTTTCTGTGTTTTTTTCCTCGCCTTCTGTGTTGCATCTCTTCAGAACAGTCTGCTATAGGACATAGTCAGTCAATCACGTGCCCCAGTGTTTTAATTTGTTTTTTAGATACTTTTCAGGACTTCCAACGTGCTAATGGATGTAACTTAAAAAAGTTTTATAAATCAGAATGGTCCACTTTTGAGGTTGGTTGGGGCCCTTAGGGCATTGGGTGGACAAATCATCCAGATCGGGTGCCTTACATTCAAATTTAAATTATGGCTTAAGCATTGCCTTTCAGATTCTGGTCCTCTAGTTTGGGTACTAGGAGAGGCTGCTGGCTAAGGCCAGACCAGACTTAAATGCAGTTCGTGCTGCTACCAATCCCTCAAGACTCAGGTAACTCTGCCAAAAGCCATTTCCAAATCCAGGGACCAAAGGAGGGAAAAGATGGCTCCGGGGGTACCCTCCCTCTAGCCCTTCTGAGGGGGAGGAGAAACCAGGTCCAACCCCCACTCCAGTGTTACAGCACCCCCTCAGCAAATTGTTTTACAATATGTAAATGACATGTGCCTCCACCCAGGAGGAATAACAAAAGCCCCTTACAAACCCTGTCCTGATAAAAATGGTTAAAGTGCCTGAGATATCAGGTTTCTGCTGGAACCCATTCTCAAGTAGAACTTATATTAAAATGATAATAGAGGAAGCAAAAAACCCAGTAGGAGACCAATTTCCAACCCAAGGAAAAAAAAAAAAAAAGAGTGTTTTATTTGAGAATAACTAACTGCTGGCCAAGTACTTGTTGAGCTCATAACTTTTGGTCAGTCCTGTTTTTTATTCAACTTAGATTTTTGAACATCTTGTTACATTGCAATGGAGACAAAAACCTACAAGGCCTTTTGTTTAAGTGTATATTGTGTCCAAAATTCATGTACATGATATTAGAGATTAACATAATGCTAAAAGAAAAAATGGATCCAGGTATATTTGATTCACGTGATTAAAAAGGTTCAATTTAAATTTGGTAAATAAATGAAGGTAAAATATATCTAACCTCACAAGTCTCTAGGTGGTCAATTAAAAAAATGTTGATGTCTATAAAATGTGTAATATCAATTGTTTTGGGGGGACTTTTCCACAGGAAAGAGATGGCAAATACTATTCAAAATACTTGTCCGATCTTGGTTATTATATTAATGTGTCCGTGCCTTCCAGGTGCACAAATCTTTAGAGCAGAGGATTTGTTGGGCTAATGTTCTCCAAACTAGGCTTGTCTGTGTTGGTAATTTATAAGAATAACAAATTTTATTGGGGACTTAATTTTTATCATTTAATATTCTGTAACAGAACCTGCTATCAATAGGGTATATGTAAATTTGTTACTTTTTACACTGAGATCAAAATTTAAATGCAAATATATTTAAAGTTAGTGAGAGCCTGATTTGTTTAAAGGTTAATATCATAAAACAAAAAATATTTGGTCACTTTGCCACACAAAAGGAAGGTTAAAAGCTCTCAGCCTTTCCTTGATTTGTTTTAAATGTAATATATTGTGTTAACAACTATTCACGTATAATCAGGAAACAATACATATAAACTGTGTAAAATGATGTCCTAAGAGGAGGCAAAAATAAATAAATAAATAACTTCAAACCTGGAACACTCTGCCTAAGACTTTAAAAGGCCCAGCCTTACCTGAAATAAGGGTCTGCCTCCCACCTTGCTACAAATCAGAATATTTCCAAAATAAGTCAGCTTTCAGCTCACTTAAAGTTATATTCAAAAGATTGTTTTTTGTTGTAAAATTACTGTGATATCAAATAGGAAATATTATATGTAACTCAGGCAGGATTTAGGATGACTATCACACAAAGTAGATATGTTTTTACTGTTGTTAATTATTTTGTATTTTTCTTTGTGAGCTCTATCGCTGATACCTAATTAATGTTTTGAAGAAGAATACTAGGCCATCACCTATGAAATAGACAAAATAGTAACTAGTGAGACTGGCTTGCTGGATGTTTAAGATCAAACTTAAGGATTAAGATTAAAATAAAGGGGCCAAAAAAACCAGTTTTGGTTCTTGCCCTCAGAGTCAGCCTACATCCAGGGAATAAGAGTTCCCCAAGGAAAGTTCTCTAAGGAACTTTGCAACACCGTGTCAACACTGACTGCTGCCTTCACTGCTGCCAGAACTCAGAGTTTTCGTCCATGCAGACAGTGGGCAAAAGACACTGCCTGGTTTCTATATTGCACAGAAGGCATTGCTGTGTCCAGAGCCAAGGAAACACCAGCTGCGATCGGCCTCCAGGTTGTGGGAACTGCCACAGACAAAGCACAAAAGTCACTGAGGCACAGATGCCACCGCCACCAGAGTTCGGAACCATCCAAGACAGAACCCAATCTGAGTGGACGCTTCTCAATAACCCATGCATTCCAGGCTTGTCCCCCAGAGTTGGAGACACAGCAAAGATTGCTGAAAATAAGGAGGTACAACAGTGGGCCAGACAGGCTTAGCTCCTGCCCTCCTGGGGCTGATAGGAATGAGCAGGGACCAGCTTTCCTTTGTTATGAATGGAAGCAAAAAGCTGTCAGCTATCCACAAGGCAGAAGCCACTGCTTTGAAGCTGCTGGAATCCAGGAGGAGCATTGCTGCCCGCCCCAGAATGCAGAGGCTGCTAAAATGAAGAAGCTGCTAAAATACAGAAACTGCCACCACCCAAGCACAGGAACAAAGCTAAAAAGGTGCTCTCAAGTGCTCACGAGTGACCCTGTGGGAACTCAAATGACTCTTAAGAGACAGGAACAGGTCAATTTGACCAACTTGATCTTAAACACCTAGCAAAACAGTTAAAACCACACCAACCCATAGACATTCTTGGGCATTTAAAAGAAACAATAGTTTAATGTAACTTAAGATGTACTTGTATTAGCCCCGAGAATAGGACTGGAGGCTACAAAAGAGAGATTCTCAGGCAAATGTACCTGATAACTCAATTTCCCAAATAAAAGCCTCAACCTCTCCAACCTTTGATAGGCCTTGTTATGGGAACAACTTCTCAGTTCTTCCACCTGGTGAGAAACTGACTTCTATTCTGTATTAATCTCATTTTGGTACTTATGTCATTTTGTTTCTTTCTCATAGAAGCACCCACCCCAGATGACTTTACAACCTGCTCTTCCCAAGCAGACTTCCACTCTTCATTGACAGATTTCTAAAAGGAACTTCAAACTGCTTCCCCAGACTCCGCCCCCTTCCAGCTCGAAGTAGCAAGAGCAGTCAGTGCCCCCTCTCCTTACAGCAGTAAAAGGTTCCTGATTAAGGACAGGCAGTTAGTGTAAAATAAGAAATGTGGTCAAACTGAGGAATGGAACCCATCAGAGTCTGGGAAGTTGGAAACTGAAAAACCACTGGTTTCCTAAACAAGGATTTGTTTATGTGGATAAGACCAGTGGGGAATGTTATAGCAACAGAAAACAGATTAAAATGTTGGTGCTCCCCAGGGAGATTCTCCATTGCGATCCAGAGAGTCAGCCCACCCCAATCACAAATCCCTCCCTATAGCCCACCCCTATACCTTCCCCTCCCTATAGCCCCACCCTAATCCCTTCCCGTGCCCTTTAGAAGCTGGCAACAAAAGAATGAACACAAGATTTCCCGGCACCCCGCTTTTAGGCATAAGGAAGGTCATCGCTGGCCAGCTAAAATAAAGACTTATTTTGGCTTTACATGATCGGCTTGGATGATTTTATTTTCTTTGGGTACAACAGATTCATATCAATTACATTTTTATTATTTCATTTTATTGATAAGGTTTCCTCCTACATTTCTATAGCTCAAAGACACTGAAGTTTTGAATTTCATTAAAGTTGTTAGTTTCTGCTCATTCCATGAGTTGAATATGTACACTAATGGAAAGCATCATGATCAGTAGAGAGATGAACATAATTCCATGCACCTTCACCACCTACTGTTGTTTGGAAAACAATCTCAAAAGGTGCAGCTTATCAGATGAGAATTTTTACCTCTGCACCTGAAGGTTATGAGGATGCACTATCTACACCTATCATTTGCTTTCTGCTGGGTTTGACTATAAGGATGCTCTTGTAACAGTGGTGCACGTCATGCCCTTGCTGCTCTGTCACTGAGGCTTATCTTAAAATGATCATATTTTTTCCTCTTCTCCCTCTCTCAAATGAACAAGTGGATCACAATCCCCTCACAGGGAACATCTGAAATGTAGCCTTTGAATAGCTTCTTTAAAAGCCCTCTGTTCTCCCTGATGGGCAGAATCACAGCTTCTGGGAGAGGAGTCCTCTGTGTTTCTCCTTTGGTAACAAAGTGATAAAGCTTCTTTTTCTTTTTTCTCAAAACCATGACCTTGTTATTGGATTGGCATTTAGGGCAAGGACCAAGCTTTCAGTAGCATGCTGTTCTGATACACTCTGTAGGACAAATGAGGGATCTGGCAAGGCTAGCAATACCACGTTTTCTGGTCAGATTCAAACTTCTGTTTGCTAACCAATAAAGAAAGAACTCGACATTTGACAAGCAGTATTTTTAGGGGACTGCTAATTGACACAAGAATCTCAAGACTAAAATTAAATAGATTAAGTTGTACAGCAGTACCAGCTGTCTTTATTATACTGTTGTGAACATCACAGATGCGTGTCCTTGAGAAGAGTGGGAAATGGACTGACAGATATGAAAGCTAAATATCCCTTTCTATGTACAGGGGAGGAGATATGTTATGGGGTAAAAAAGGTGAATATATCAGAACAGGAAGACTCCATCTCGAAGCACTTGAAGAAGCAGCAATTAAAGAACATTTTGTTAATAAGGAGACTAACTTGGAAAATGACACTTAAAACATTGAAGAAACTACTCACTTCATCTTTGTCATTTTTTAATGTTAGAAATTCATGTAACAGTAATAAGAGGTTCTGAGATTTAATTCCAGTTACTTTTTCTAATAAAAAGGACTTACAAGTGAATTATTTAAATACAATAACAATAGAAAGATGAGCAAATAATGCTTGGAACACAAATAATCTGTGTGACACAATTTCTACTGTTTTCTAAGGGGTTCATTTTTGAATGAAACTATGAGTCGAACCAAACCAAACTAAGTACCCAACTCACCCATTCAATGGCTACAGTAAAATCACAAATTCCTGAGCAATGGGTCCCTTATTTATCAGTGTATTTATTTGTATTGCATTTAGCACCAAGCATGGTGACAGGGACATTGTTGGGCCTATAGATATTGAAACATAGATAAAGATGACATAAAATAAAAACTATGTAGCATGTTAGGCACTGCCTGTTTAAGAAGTCAACAAGAAATAGAGCCAATGATGAATGGTCTTTACTTTGTTAGTAAGCTTTCCATCACTATCACAAAATACCTGAGTTAATCAGCTTGTAAAAATATTTGAATCACAGCTTTGTAATCCCAACCCATGATCAGCTGGCTCTGTGGTAAGGCAGCCGATCTTGATGGTAGAATATGGCAAAGAAAAATGGCTTAACTCATGACCAGGAAGTAAAATAGAAGAAGGAAAAGGTGCTGGGACTCCACAATCCCTTTAAGATCATACACCTCAGACCTCTCTCAGGGCCCATTTCCTAAAAGTCTTACCACTTCCCAATAGCACCACATTGGGCAACAAGTATTTTTAACACAGGGGCCTTTGGGTGACATTCAATATTCAAACTATATTGTCTACCAATTTTCAAAAGTCAAAACATTTAATACAGAAATTGTAGCCTTGGAACTATCATATCCTTTGTGTTGGCCAACTCAAGTTTTAAGCCTATCTCTAACCTTGAAAACATTGTTAATGATCAAAAACATTTTGTCACAATAATTGTCCTAGCAGTGTGCACTTCTGTTGATTTGGCAGTTACTACAAGAAGTTACTATTGAAGTACATATTCAATAATTGTACATGTTGGCAGAGATGTAGACTTTCCTCCAAATAAACACATTTATGTCAACTTCCACCCAGTATCTTTTTATTGCCAAGATTGTTTCACTGATCATTCTTCATATGTCATAAATGACATGTCATAGATTTATGACCATGAGATGAAGTGCTTATTCACTGACAAATTATTTCTTCTTGTCATATTCAGTGTAAAGTATTCTTAATGACCAACAGTAATTCAAAGGATAATGAAAATATGTTTCATTGTCAAGATTGTGATCATGTTGTGTTTAAAAAAGGTAAGAGTACAATTTCTATAAGATTACCTTTGAATATTCAAATACTATATGTCCTCAAAAGTTTCTCATTGCATTTGAAAGGATTAGTGTTTTGCAACTGTTGTTTAGAATTACAACATGTATTAACCCCGTTAAGAAGTGAATATTCCAAACAGATATTAAGAAATAGGCATTATGTCTCAAAAACACACATTTATTTTTCATGTGTCATAAGAATGAAAGAATTAGGTGATGATATTTTTTTTAGTGTGAATCTAAGCTTAAAGCCAACGCTTACCTTAGGTTAATTATACCTCCATCACTGCACATTAAACCATAACAATCAGCAATAATAGTGGAATGCATCCGCAATGCGTTAATATGTTTAAACACTGTGGTACAGATTTGTGAGTTCATTCTGTCTTGCGGTCTGTTGGGGTTTTCCATTGAGGATAAAAACTTTGAAGTATTTGCCAATGTGTAGTCACTCTGGAAAGAAGAGTTGAGAAAAATTTTCAAGAGTATTTCCAAGGAAAACTGAAAGAAAATTTGGTCACTGCTTTTGATTGTGATTTTTACATAGCCTTCTGCATTTTCTGATCTATGTTCTAATATCATTTTCACATTTATAGTATTTTCCTGTGGCCAGGGAATGTGGCTTAGTGGCAGAGCACTTGCCCAGTATGCAAAATGCGCTGGGCTCAATCACTAGTACTGTGAAGAAAAGAGAGAGAGAGAGAAAGAGTGAAAGAGAGAGAGAGAGAGAGAGAGAAGCATTTTACTGCGTACATAATCCTGAGTGCTTTACAACATGTTTTACTTAAAATGTGCACTAATTTATTTCTGGTACACACAGGGATTGGGCACATAATCTGGAGATTCTCTATGATCTAACAAATGAACGACCACTTTTATCACAGATAAAGAATCCTTAATTAATAATTTGTTCCACCTATTACACTTTATTATTAGGCAGTCACTAGAACCTCATTTTTCTCTCAGGGGTTATTGCCCTTTACCCTACTACAAGGGCCTCAGCAGAAGAAGCACAGGCAGAAGCCCTCACCCAAAGCTCATCAGTCTGCTGCTTCCCAGGCCCCCTCAGCCTTGCTCAGAAAAGCTCAGAAACCATTTGCCTCTAAAGCAGTCCCTTTCCCACATCCAGCACTCACACTTTGTTTTTCAATTACCCTTCCTCCTGCTTTTCCCTATTCACCCCAAAATAAGAGAAACCAAGAGTGAAAAATAATTCTTTTTTGCAGAGAGAGAGAGAAGGAGGGAGAGGGAGAGAGGGAGATTGAGTACACATGAAGATAAAATCCAGTTTGAAAATGAAAGCAACTTGTTCTTAATAAGGGTGAAAATTCTCAAATTTGAAATCTACTTTATAGAATATGCAAAAGTAAGCATGGCACTACATTTAATTTTCAGATATGCAGTTCTATGCATCAGTATGGAAAAGACAGGAGGAATGACAATTACTTCTGTTTATAAAGAAACCTTTGACAGACAAAGTGATCTAAACAGGATAAGGGGCTTAAGAATCCTAGTATCAAATGTTTGCTCAGATTAATGTTAGACCAAGTAAAATACCAAATGTGTCATTAAAAATAAAACAATATCTTTGGGGATAAAATAAAGCAAGATTTATCTCTAGGTGAACAAACAATGCTTCCAATAGTCAGAGCCTAATAATAAATTTCATCTCCTGCATTGAAACTAAATAAATAATAAGACTTAAATTATACCTGAAAATGTACTTAGTAAGGGAATTTTATTTTCTTCAAAGTTGGTTGCAAAGAAATTTCACATGTATACACTATTTTACTTTCACTTATGATTTTACTTTTGATAATCTTCTGAGCAAGAAGTCATTAGCAAATCATTGAAAAGATGACTCAGCAATCTTTTGGTAGAAATCATAGGGCGCCTATCTAGTTCCTCCTCTAGTCTGACTCTTCAAACTGAATGATTTGGAGCTCTTTTCTTGCTCCAATGTAAGCCATGTCCCTGTGGTAATCAAACACAAAATAATAATTGAAATTGTGAAGAAAACTAAGAAGTGACCTAACCCAGATGGTGCCTTTTTACAAGGGAGGTAAGTAAGCCTTAGAACAGGAAATGATGGTGGCTCATTGTAGCACACGTTGTAGTGCTGTTAGGTCCAGACTAGAGTCTACCTGGTTTTCCACTCCAAGCCCAAACAATAAAAAGACAATATCCATCAAGCAAACTGCCCAATAAAAAAATCAGTAATATATAAATTGAATTTTTCTATGGAATATTTGATAAATTGTGTTCCATTCTTCAAATTTAAATTCATCACCTAATTTGGACTTGAAGTTATTCATTGGAAACATAATTACGGTCTCTATGCCTGGCATGCTGCTATTAGTTTTAGATATTTAAAGTAAGCAGCAGCAGACGGCCAATGTTATTTAAGTAGATCTGACTAGTGTGTAAATTCATTTATTTTTTTCTTCTTTCTTTAAATGTAGGCTCCACAGTGGACTGCGGTAAAAGAAGTCCTCTCAGTGGTCAGGTGCTTCATCAAAAGAATCTTTGGAAAGGCAAGAAGCTGGTTGTGGTGGCACACGCCTCTAATGCCAGCGGTTCTGGAAGCTGAGGCAGGAGGATCACAAGTTCAAAACCAGCCTCAGCAACTTAGCAAAGCTCTACACAATGTTGCATGACACTGTCTCAAAATTAAAAAAAATAAATACATAAAGGGCCGGGGATGTGGTTCAGTGGTTAAACGTCCCTGGGTTCAATACCTGGTACCTAAATAAATAAATAAAATAGCCTAGAAACAGAGTAGATGCATATTTTGCATCATATTTGCAAAACACAACTCCTCAACATCTAAAGACAAATGTTGAACTAACAAATCAAAAGGGATGTAATTGCTTCCTGTAAAGCTTATTCTCTTAAAACAAATCAAGACACCTACCCCATCCCACGCTCATGCAACTAAATGCATTTACATGTATAAGAGGAGTCACTTTCACAGTATAGTGACTAAACCTTCATTTGTCCTTTACTTACAGATTGACCAATCTCTGGTCAGGCCTTTCTTTTCTCCTAGTGTTAAATTTAGGTTCTCCCAGGGCTTTCGTGAACATTACAGCCAAAATTATCTCTGTTTAGTAGTTCTTTCTGAGAACTTGTTGACTGCAGACAAATACTGTTCTTTAGAGTGTCCTGATTTTGTCCTTTGCTTCCCTGACCTGTTGTCCTGCTTATTACAAAATTTCTGCAATCCTTTTTTCACCTCTTACTGTAAAGAGTCTTTTTTTCCTGTTCTTTTTGAGATGATAAGATAAAAATGTTTCTTCTTGCAATAATATTTTTAAATTGTCTGTTGTTACAACATATGTACTGTTAATTTTAAATTATCCTCATATTTATTTAAAAGGCAAAGTAGACTTTATTCATGATTCTGCAATAAGAATATTGCAGGGCTGGGGATATAGCTCAGTTGGTAGAGTGCTTGCCTTGGAAGTACAAGGCTCTGGGTTCAATCCCCAGCACCACAAAAAAAAAAAGAAAAAAGAAAATTGCAATCAAGGTGAATATTGTAAATTGGGGTCAATTCCCAAAACAGCAAAGACATTGAGAGATTTGCAGCCAATGAGTGATGGAAAATTACTAAGAGGCAACAATAAGGGTAGGAAATTCTTGCTAAACTGACTTAATCATTTTCTTGACAAAGGCACTTGTGCATGAAGGACTTATACATCAAAGTTGGGAAAGGAAGAACTTGATCAAATGCAATGGTGAGCAGATTTAGGGGCAATTCTCCCTAAATTGACTTCCTAGGGATTTTTTTCTATGATTGGATTTGGTAAGGCTGACACAGAAATCCAGGAGCAAGATCTATTAAGGAAGAAAGCTCAGAAGACTAAAGTTTGGTCAAAGAGAAAAATCACACATTCATCCTTATTGTTCATGACAGTAATTTTAGTGATGGATAAATGAATTTTCATAATTCCCAACAGAATTAATTGCAGAAACCATCAGAGTGAATCTCAGAATATTGGGACTAAATTTTCAAGAATCACAATTCAGTAACTTTCAGCAGGTATTTAACTTTCTATGGAAATAAAGTCTTTCTGCTACTGAAGCAAATGAAGAGGGGGGCAAAGGATAAAGAGACATCTACTGATCTTGGTGGATACTTACTTGAATCTTGCATCCAACTATGATTAAAAATTTTCATGCTTGAAGTCCATATATGATCTTTTAAATAATGAATGTCAAGATATTTCCATTTTTTTTTCCACACAAGGTGGTTTAACTTGGGTGAATTTGCTGCAGCTGAAATGTTCCTGCCAAATTAGAGAACCTGCTGCCAGTGTACCAGAGGCAAAAGAATCACTGGTCATTTTGTAATGGTGTGATCAAGCTGGGCTCTGTGGTGCACTCCTATTATCTCAATGACTTGGGAGGTTGAGACAGGGGAATTGAAAGTTCAAGGCCAGCCTCTGCAACTTAGTAAGAGCCTGCCTCAAAATAAAAAGTCAAAAGGAGTTCAATTTCCAGGATGATGACATCATCATCATCATCATCACCGTACACATTAATCCTGCATTACCAGTTCCATTAGAGGAGGATTTGTTTTCATTCAGACTCCCAAGAACATTGTACAGTAACTCCCATATTTTTTTTTATCCATTGGTATTATGTTTTCCTGCATAGTACATCTCCTTTTTCATGTTCTGACATTATTCACCTCTAATTTGGGAGAGTCAGTCCCTACCTCTAATAGATGCTTTTAAGTTGCTCTTTATATCAACAATTTTTCATTCTTTCCCACATAGCTCCTCTCCGCTTTTCACAGAAGTATTTATTGCTCAAAAACAACTGGAAACAGTCAGAAGGCATGAATTGTTGCTGACAATCCAATTATATTCTGCTAATTCAATTGGAATCATTTCCAATGACATTGCTCACTTTCAAATGTTCATAAATGTTAGGCTGCTCCTGTGCTGTACTGAATACTTTTTTCAGTTTTTAAAAATGAATAAAAAATACTTGTACATGTTTATGGGTACAGTGTGATGTTTGAGACATGTTCATATATTGTATAACAATCAAATCAGGATATTTAGCACATTCATCACCTCATATATTTCTCATTTTCTTTGTGGTAAGAACATTTAAAATATTCTCTCCTAGCCATTTTAAAATATTTAGCACAACATTTTTAATCATAGTCACCCTACTGTACAATGGAATATCTGTACATATTCCTCCCATCTAACTTTAATTTTCTATCTCTCTTTACTAATCTTTCTTATTCTCCCCTCTACCCTGCCCTCTCCAGTCTCTGGCAACATCTGTCCTATTCAGTATTTCTATGAAATCAGCTTCTTTATATTCCACATATGAGTGAAGTCCGTAGTACTTGTCTTTCTGTATCTGGGCTGATGCACTTAGTGTACTCTGGGTTCATCCTTGTTACCAGATGTGGTGGGATTTCATTATTTATTATGCCTGAATGGTATTGTATTGAATAGTGCTACAATAAACACAAGAGAGCAGATGTCTCCTGGACAGATTCATTTCATTTCCTTTGGGTAGGTAGTAGTGAGACTCCCTGATCTTCTGGTAGTTCTTCTTTTAATCTTTTGAGGAACTTGCACATTTTTTTCCTTGGCAACATTAATTTACTTTCCCCACAACAGAATGCTAGTGTTTATCCCTCTCTGTATTCTCACCAGATTTTGATAATTTTTGTCTTTTTTGGTAACACTCATTCCAATTTGGGTGAGATGCTACCTAGTTGTGACTTTGACTTACATATCACATTTTACACATACCTGTTGGAAATTTATATGAAAGGCCTGTTGAGAACATTTGAGAAATGTCTGTTGAGGTTTGTTGCCCATTTTTAAATCAGGTTTTGTGAGTTTTGTTGTGGTTTTTTCATTTGTCGTTGCTATTCTTTTGAATTTTTTATATATTCTTGATACTAATTTCTTATCAGATGTGTAGTTTTCAAATATTTTCTCCATTATGTAGGTTTTCTTACCCTGTGTTGATTGTGTCATTTGTAGTACCAAAGCTTTTTAGTTTGATGTAACTTTATTTGTCTCCCCCCACCCTGTGCTTTTGGGGTCTTATGCAAAATATTCAATCCCAGATCAATTTCATGACACTTCTCCTATGTTTTCTTTGTTTTTTTATTTGTTGTTTTTAGATATACATGACTCTAGGGTGTATTTGACATATTATACATACCTAGGGTACAATCCATTACAATTTTGAACCCATTCTTGTGGTTGAACATGATGTGGAATTACACTGGTCCTGTATTCATATGTGAGTATAGGAAAGTTAT
>JAJEJO010000744.1:351759-378391 GCA_020662805.1 Glaucomys volans
GCTGATTTTAAGTTCTCTGAGTATAAGCCAAGGAGTAGGATAACTGGGTCAAATGATGGTTCCATTCCAAGTTTTCTAAGGAATCTTCATACTGCTTTCCAGAGTGGTTGCACCAATTTGCAGTCCCACCAGCAATGTATGAGTGTACATTTTCCCCATATCCTCACCAACGTTTATCATTGCTTGTATTCTTGATAATTGACATTGTGACTGGAATGAGATGGAATCTCAGTGAAGTTTTAATTTGCATTTCTCTAATTGCTAAAGATATTGAACATTTTTTCTTATATTTTTTGAACATTCATATTTCTTTTTCTGTGAAGTGCCTATTCAGTTCTTTTGCCCATTTACTGATTGGATTATTTGAGTTTTTTTTTTTTTTTTGTGTGTGTGTGTGTGTGTGTGTGTTAGGTTTTTTGTGTTCATTGTATATCCTGGAGATTAATGCTCTATCTGAGGGGCAGGTGGTAAGGTTTTTCTCCCATTCTGTAAGCTTTCTGTCCCATTAAAATTCCAATGATGTTTTTCACAGAAATAGAAAAAACAGTCATGAAATTCATTTGGAACAATAAGAGGCCCAGAGTAGACAAAGCAATCCATAGTGAGAAAAGTAATGCAGTAGACATCACAATACCAGAACTTAAATTATACAACAGAGCTGTAGTTACAAAAATGGCATGGAATTGGCACAGAAATAGAATTGAAGATCAATGGAACAGAATAGAAGACACAGAGACATACACACATAAATACATTTATCACACACTAGACAAAGGTGCCATAAACATACATTAGAGAAAAGATAGCCTCTTCAGAAAATGGTGCTGGGAAAACTGACAATCCATATGTACTAGGCTGAAATTGAGCTCCTGTCTCTCACCCCGCACAAAACTCAACTCAAAGTGGATCAAGGACCTTGGCATTAGGCCAGAGACCCTGCACACGCTTAAAGAAAAATAGGCCCAACTCTCCATCATATTGCCTCAGGAACAGCCTTTCTCAATAAGACTCTTAAAACACAAGAAGTAAAATCAAGAATCAATATGAAAATTTTAAAAAATTAAAAAAGAATCAATAAAGGAAATGGCATCAAACTAAAAAGCTTCTCCTATGTTTTCTTGTGGAGTTTTATCATTCTGGGTCTTACATTTACGTTTGTAGTACACTTTGAGTTTATTTTGTGTATGGTAAGAAAAAGGGTCTGAGTTCCTTCTTCTGCATGTGAATGCCCAATTTGCCCCCTAGCACCATTTATTGTAGAGACTGTCTTTAATCCATTGTTTTCCTGCCATCCTGAGTGCAAACTAGTTGACTTTCAGTGGGGAAATTTATTTTTGTGACCTCTATTCAATGACTTGTGTAGAGACTTAGAGCAAGTGAGTAGTGCAGCCAAAACATTGCAAGAGTCAACTCAGGTGCTCTTTGCCTTGTTGTCCCTAAGAGCATCTTCCAGAGTCTTAAAACTTTCTCCAACCATGCCCCATGTGCCTACAGTTTCCATTCCTCCCAGTAATCCATTCAAAAGGGCAAATTTACTGATGGGATTAAAGCCCCATGACTCAATGACTTTCCAAAAGTCCCACCTCTGGATACTGTTGCATTATGAGCTAAGAGTGCAATACACGATCTTTGGGGAGACATTCCACATGCAAACTTCCATTGATGTGGTTATTTTGACCTCCTTTTATAAATCACTAACATTCTTACTTGCATCTAGTATGGTGAAACCTTATGGAAAATTTCAGTTTTCTTCACCCAGACCCATCAGACAAGACTATGAATGACAGTTACAACCTTACAACAATAATATGTTGAAAACCTGACCTTTTTTCAGAGTAAAAGTTTTAAACAATGGGCAAAAAAAAATTCTGTACACCAGTCTGTAAACAGATGTGCTGTGATATAGGTTTTACTGTTTCCTTTATAAAGCCCAGGTAGAGCTGACCTGGTATAATATTAATGTCTTGGTATTTTGAATATGTAAATGAGCACTGGCTTCAACTTAAAATTATCAGCTGCATTAAACCCCGAGAAAAGTGTCATTCTTTCTTTCAAAGCTTTGTGACCACGAGTAGACTTCTCACCTTTGGTTATGAAAAGCTTACATGAAATCTTTTTTGAGTATAAAGCTATTTTGCCTACCGTAAAAATATGTGGTATAGGCAGCTGTCTTCGTGAAGTACTGTAGCTGGATTTCCTGACTACGTTAATTGCGGCTTCTACGTAAGCACTTGCTGCTTTCACCTTGCACTTCTATATTATAGAGGTTGCTTTTCTCCTTAAATCTTATGCATCAACTTTTGTTAGCTTCAAACTTCTCTCCTGTGACTTCCTGACCTCTCTCAGCCTTCATAGATGTTAAAAAGAGTCAGGGTCTTGATCTGGATTAAGCTTTGTCTTCAGGGAACATTGTGCCTGGTTTGATCTTTTAAGCACACTACTTGAATTTTCTCCATGGTTAGCAACAGGCCATTTTACTTCCTTATCTCCCCTGTGTTTGCTAGAGTAGCACTTTTTAGTTTCCTTCAAGAATTTGTTTGATTTTTTTTTTCCTTCACAACTTGGATAACTCTTAGGTGCAAGAGGCCTAAATCTATTAGTTGAATGCATTTTAAATGATTCACATTTAACTTATTAACATGGTTATTCAATGTTATGTTCACTGATTTTGGTCTTTCTTATCTGTAGTGCTGCTGACAAGTTTCATATGATTCTTGCCTCTGCATATCCTCCTATTTTTAGTTGCAGTTGCCTCCCTTATCATTCCTGCTTATCATAAACTACATTTTGTTATTGTGGGGAAGTTGCCAAGATTGCTGCTGGTGGGTTGGAAGAAAAAAATTAATTTAGTTTCATTCTAGCATAAGCATCTTTTCCTTTGGGATAGATGTGTCTTTAAGGCACATCTCTATTCCCTTCATGTTTATGTGAAATATGCTTTTAAAGTGGTGAGATATACACTAAATTGAGCATCCTTTGAGTTTTGAGAATTATTTGAAATTGCAATATTATGTTTATTGGTCTTGAGACTGGACTCATTTATTTTATTGCAGCAAGGCCTAGAGTTTTAGGATTTGATTTTAATAACAAATGAATAAAACATTAGTTTAAACATGCATACAAGCACTGTGTAAGTATTTTGAAAGAATTAATTTGTATTCTAATTTTCAAAATTGACTCACATGATGCTAAACTTGACTTGTAACTTCGTGCAGCCTGGAGAATAGCACCCTATCTTAGGGTTCTTTGAAGAAACAAAACAAACTATAAAAATAATTTGAACATATATACATTTATTACATGTATACATTTGTGTGTGTGTGTGTGTGTGTGTGTAAAACAGGAATTGGCTCACACATTATGGAATTATGGCTTGAGAAATCCCACAGTCTGTCCTTTGCAAACTGGAGAATCAGGAAAACTGATACAGCTATTCCATACTACGCAAAAATTTGAGAAATTGGGGTTGATAATCTAAGTCCTACTTTGAATCCCAAGGCCCAAGAACCAAAATGCCAGACGGCAGAAGGAGACAAAGGTCGCCACTCCAACAAAGAGTGAATTTACTCCTTGTCTACCTTCTTATGCTGTTCAATCTCTTAACAGATTACTATTACTACAATCTCTGAACAGGTTACTATGCAGCCTGTCAATTCAGATAAACACTCTCATAAACACACCCAGAAACAATGTTTTGCCAATTCTTTGTGCATCCCTTAACCAGTCTTGTTAATACGTAACATGAACCTCCCATACTTCTTCCTTTGGGCAGATACAACCCCATGTCAGGGTCTGAGGTTTGACCAAAAACATGAGCTGAAACTTAGTCCCCACTTGTCCATCTTCTGGACTCCCCTCTCTGAAGTGCAATCTGCACATTGTGGTCCTAGCTGAAAGACATTACTTTTGAACATCAACAAGTTTTAAAAGTGAAGATGAGTACCTTTTAATTTTCTATGGGCAATTTTTCTCAAAACACTGTACAAGTCACAGTATATTTAACATGATCATTTGTCTTTTGAAATACGTTTTATTTCATAAAAAGCATATGTAGAAAGGACAGAGCATTCATGATATAAAAGAATAAACTTAAAGATTAGCTACTAACTCTTAGTTTTCTTTTATTTTTAAAATGTTGAAACCTACAATGATTTTGAAATTAAATTAAAACGACCTCATCTGTACCCTCCTTCTAGATCATAAATTTTTAGCATTTTGCCTCATTTGTGAGAGCATCAATTTTAAATGAGTTCCACTATGATGCCTTTAGTATGCAGATCTAGAGAAACTTGCACCAGTCTTATCAGTTCTAGAATACAAACTGATCACCTGTCAACATACAATGAGATAAACCTTCAGTGCAAAGGAAAAGTTAACACAATGGTTCAAAGTCTCCAGTATAATGTACCAAAAACAAAACAAAACAAAACAAAACAGAAGCCAAAGCAAAATAAAACAGCTGTGCCAGCAAGGAGAAAAGAAAGGATTGAATGGAACCTGCTGACTCCACTGCCACATCTGTGCTAGGTGACATCTGATCCAAGCATCTGTCTTCTGACCATTGCACCGGACCCTCAGAATCCCAATAAAGAATCAAATCATTTTAAAAAGGCAGTGGTATTGAGTGTAATTGTAAGTTGGTCAAGGTCTCATGAAGTTTCATGTACAGTGCCACTATTGGCAGTGTCTGCTGTCACATTAGTGATTACTTGGTAACAATGTTAGGAAGTTCATACTATAATTCTCACAGGATCCATCCAGCATTTCAATATTGACCGCAAATGAATGAGCATGCTGAAGAAACAGCTTAACAAAGAATAGTAATTATGCTAACTACACTGCTTAATGTTCTTCTGAACCTATCACCTAGAAGTGTGAAATAAATTATGACAAAAACTTGTGGGATGATAAGATGTACCATAAGCATGATTTGGTAATTGAAATCTAAAGGATGAACTCAAAATTGTGTAAGTAAATTCAATATATGATCTTACCAAAGCAGTGTCCTTCACCACTCAAATATAAACAGGCAGGCAGGAAGATAATCCCACCTGAGCGAAAACTGACAGGAGAACATAATTAGGCATTGGCTCATAGAAGCTCCAGCTGTTGGATTTTTCATGCAGACTTGCACATTTTAATCATTTCCTTATTGAATGAACATGTGTCCTGGAACTCAATTCTACTTGGTGAGGTTCATTTAGAAAGTCAAAAACTGAGTTAGCAAGCTGCTAGTTTAGACTGGGGAAGTGATTTTTGAAACCAGAATGGAGCTAATATGATCAAAGTTTTAAAGTTTTCCTCTAAGATTTTCCTTCTAAAAGTAGTACCACAATGACAAAGTAATATTTAAGATAAAGATGAATTTATTTGAAGTATTAAAATTTTGTAGATTTAAGACTGAGAATATATCTAAATTTCTAAAATAATTATTTTTCTTTCCCTGACCATGTTCATTTCAGACCTGTATTTTTATCTGAGTGGTACAATTTCACTGCTCTTATCAAAGTTTGTTCAATTACAGTTTGAAGGTAGTAGCGGTAAAATAATTCAATTTAGAAATATTTATCAATTTCTCCACCATCTGTCTGGTTGCATCCAACAAATTGAAAAGGCTTCCCCACTTAGTTGACTGTGTTAGCCTTACTGGAGATCACTGTGAACAGATTTCTTCTGCCTAATTTAGATGGTTTGTACAAATATCGTCTTAAAAGATTTGCTGTGTATTCTTACTTAAACTGAATGTTCTACGTCAGTGTTTCTTAACCGAAAGTTCAAAGTCAGAGAGAGTCTACGGATTTAGATGGCCTTGTTTTTGCATTTGTTTAAATTTTAAGACAAATTTAATAGTTCCTTAGGAATAAAAATGAAAATCACAATGAGATTAGAATTGACTGTTAAACTGCCAAACGAAATTACAGAAATTTTACATCACATTTGATTACTGCATACATTTTAAAAAATCTCTGGGACTTATCACACTTTAAAAGCATAGCAGTAGCCACACATACTATAAGATCTTCTTATTCAACATATTAAAATGTACAAATGTTACAGTGCCAAAATTGTATTTAAAAAATATTTAGCTAAATTCATAAAATCTGATTTTTTACTTCTTTTGTTTTCCAAAAATATTCTGAGAAAGCTTTGTACGATTCTTACTGAAAAGTTTTTCCATATCATAAAATAAAGATTCTGAATCCTGTCCCTAAGGACTTCTCTTTCTTTTTAGCTATTCATAAAACATTGCAGTCATCTTGATTCCTGCTTCCTTCAAACTCGACATTCAGCATGTTCTGTGTATGTATATGTATATCCAACTAGTTCTTGAATCCTTCATTATTGCTACCCTCAATGAAACCACCTATACTACTAAGGCAACCTGAATGCCCCTCTTTCTCTAAGTCTCTCCATAGTCATTCTCTACCTCATGGTCATAGTTACCCTTTAAATACACGTACATGAAACCAAGTTCTACTCCTGCATAAACTACTCCCTTACATTAAAAAGAAATTGCAATATTTCTCAAGATTCCCTAAAAGGCCTAACCTAATCTGATCTTGTGTAACTCTGTGAGTTCATCTCTCTACTGCCTTTGTTCCAACTACTTTGGTCTTCTCTTGAGTCTTAAAATATTTCAGAGTCTTTCCTATCCCAAGATCATCACATTTAAATATATCTCTACCTAAATTCAACAATCTAAAATGTTTTTCTAGATATTTATTTTCATATTAACTCCATTTTACTTTCAAAAACTATCCACTGAATCTCAAATAGAAGGTCGTATATCTAGTTTTAAATTTACAACAATGATCCTTATAAAATGGAATTTAGATTCAGAATATGTGATCCTTTAGTAAGAAAATGGCTAAAATGCACAAATCTACATGTGAAAATTCCAGTAGCTAGGACTTCAGGTCAATCTTGATTGCATATTTTAAAATTAGATTTTATTAGGTAGTCTTCTTTGTTTGTCTGTTATATTTAAGTTGATGACAGATGTTGCTTTAAAAACTTGTTTGTAGAGCCTTGAATCCCAGCATACTGTTATATCTATAACTTGCTAACATTTATGTTTGCTTCTGTGAACACTAGTAATCTCTTATCACCCTTATTCAGCTTCAGAATTTGAAAACTATGTTTATTTAAAGGCCCTGATAGGGTTGTTCTTCCCATGATTTCTACTGGCTCCTAGAGTGAAATCTTTGGGGGCCTAATGTGAAGAATGTAAGGTTCCCCCATGGTCTTCCCTTCCTGATGTACTCAAATTCCAGGTGCTCTTGATTAGGCCCCATGTGGATAAGAAAAGTGTATTTCAATCTGTTAACTTTTCTGCTATCTCTTTTATTCATTATCAATACCAGGAGAAAATTACTTTGGTTGAAAAATTGGGACAAAGAAAAGCCTGGGATAAGGGGAGAAAACCAGATACAAATTAATACAAATAATATAGGCACTTTCTGAAAAAAGTCAACAAAGAGAAATTGGGTGTGACAATGAAGAATGTACATATTTTGATATAAATGTTTTCAACAATGAACTGACTGTTGATAAATAAATAAAAAATGATTTCTAGTTATTATGATGGTCTGGAGCTTAATTTGATAGAATCATTAATAAAGAGGATTTTCCATTCTTTTTCTTGCATTTTTGTCAGTTAAATATATTTGCTCTATTCGTGTATTATGAATATATATAATACCTGATGAGAAAAACAATTAAAATATAGAATATTAAATGAAACCTAAAGATTAATTTTGAATGTCACAAGAGCAATAGGAGAGACAACTATTTCAACTTAAAAGTGTCACGGAATATTTTGGATAAATAGTTACTAAAAAGGAAGAGTGGGTCACAGTTGATAATGGGATGTGTTTTGAGGTTAGAAAGAGGAGTTTTTCAGGATGTGGGAATAGAACACGTTGGTGAGCTCTTCGCATGTTTTGTAGACAATGTCGTTCAGCAGATCTAGAGGTAGAACTTCAGAATGACCTGACTAAAGAAGAAAGCAAGGTAACAATGATGAAATCGTTGTATTGAAATCACAGTAGCAAACTAAGATCGATGTATGTAAGTACCTAACTGGTGATTTGAATATCTCTGCCCTACACAGTTTCAAATATTGTAGGAATATTATGTTTAAGTGGGAATGTATGTGTCATATTGTGAAAGCTAAGTAGAACATTAAAATTCCTAGGTTTGCACCTTCATTACCTTAAAACATGAACATATGAGTTTGCGAAGGAATTTTGACAAATTTGTATTCAAATATCAGTCGTGACTGATATTGCATCCAGTGGGAAAATTATCTAATTATCCAGAAAAAAAAAATCAGTGTACTCACTTGCAGCATACAAACCAATTCCAACTAGAGGAAATGTTTTAAAAATTACAGGTGATCTCATGCACAAAGGTAAACCAAAAGAGTGCCCAGTAATAAGGAGGCATTTTTTAGATGCAATTTTCCTACCCCTGACTCAAAGATTTGTAAGAAAACACAGAGCAATGGCTTTAAAATGCCATGAGAGAAACAATTTTTTAGATGCAGCCAATGCCAGTTGACAGGTGCCAGGCACTACATCCTAAAAATTGGATTTATATCCTCTAGCATTTCAGAATATGCAAATGTTTCCTCTTGTGATTCTCCACATGACGTCCAGATTCAGCACTGTATCACCTTACTTGGTACACCTTTTCTCACAATTTGTGTCTATGATAATGCAATATTTTAACTTCTACTTTCCCTACTTTATGCTATGACCTTTTGTAATACCCTCTGAAGTACCCTGATCCAAAGAGATTATGATTACAGCTCCAATCACTCAACACAGTTTAATGATTCATCACTCCCACTTCACTCCCCAAACAATAATCCAAAATAGCCTTTGTGCTTCTAATCTTTAGAGAACTTCAAAACAATAACCAAAAAACCTACAATATTGATATTACCATGTCAGTAGTTCAGTAGTCGCACAGATAGCCGTTGAGCTGTTTCCCAAGTCTCTTTTCTGCTCATTTAAGGGCTTGATGCAAATTAAATCACACATAATTACAATGTATATATGTGCAAAATATCTGCGTATATTTGCAAAGACCAGTCTTTGTTTTATCTTTGTAGTTAAAGTTTTGTAAAAGTAGCTCTCTAGTCATGACACCCATTGGTTGTATGGGGATTGGAAAGACACTTTCAAACATTATTAGTAAGAGTGAATTCTAGTACAATCTTTTCTTGAATTCTGACATTATATTAAAAGTTATATAAATGAAAAAAGCTTGTATAAAACTTGTATGTCATTTATGAGTCTTGTAATTATTAGCAAATCACCAAAAATGCTGGTAAAGAGTTAGAAGGCTATTTAACACAGTGATCTTTTTTATGTAAAACATGGAAAATTTGTTTTAAAAATCAGGCAAAGAATGGAATAATAAGCATTCACTAAAATTAAGAGAACATTGAATCTTTGCCACAAGATTTAGGAAAGAATTTGCTTCTCTTCTTGTATGTTATGTCTTCTTTGAATTTCTATGAATGAACTGTTTAATATTAGGTCTACTTCTCTCTCATATTCAGTTCTTTTATTTTCTTCTCTCTCTCTCTCTCTCCTCTCTCTTTCTCTCTCTCTCTCTTCTTTATTTCTTTCCTCAACCACTGAGTCACATCCCCAGCCCTTTTATTTTAATTTTTATTTTAAGACAGGTTCTTGGGAAATTGTTCAGAGTTTCACCAAGTTGCTTAGGCTGGTTTTGAACATACCATCCTCCTGACTCAGCCTCCCAACCTGCTGGGATTATACATGTGCTCCACTGCACCCAGCCAGATCTTCAATTTCATACCCACGTTTTGCCCAATAACACACAATGAATGGGCAGCACATCTAAGAGGACAACAATAGACATTTTTGGACTCCAAAACCCATTTTGATTTCTAAAACTGCAAATACTAACAAAAAACTTGCTACAATTATTCGGTTTGTTTCTCCTTAGTATATAAATATATGAAAATTTCATTGATAAATCCCTACAGGTGCAATTTCTTGATCTTTCAATATTATCACTGTAGGAACTCTCTCCTTTTGCTTTCCTTATCAATTTTTCCTAATAATATACAGACAAAATTTAACACATCTTGATTCTACAGACTTATTTAGCTACAGTTAGAGTTCTCTGGCCCAGTTTAAAAGTGTCTGCACTTCAATTCTTTTCCTCCTACCTCTCCTGTACTCACTCCAATTAGGATGTCACTCTCAAGGGTTTTCTAATCCAATTCTTGTTAAAATCAGCGGTGTTCTTTAAATCACTAAAACCAATAGTTATTCTCAGTTCCAGTCTTAGTTCAACTCATCAATGTCATTATACACTGACTGTTCTCTCCTGAAAAATACCTATTCACTTTTAAAAAAAAAATTAATATCCTAATCTAAACAGAGGAGTATTTTTTCAAAGAAGGAGCTTTTCTCTTCTTTAAATTTACACTTAATCTAGTATTATTCAGCAAAAATGCCTAGCTTGCCACCACTGTGGGCCACATACATAATTTTAAGTTGTTATAAAAACAAAAAGAATAGTTGGTTTTATTTTGGTAATGCATTTTATTTAACACAATGTTTTAAAAGTACTCAACATACAATCAATATAAAATTATTAACAAGGTATTTACACTCTTGTTTTTAATATTGTCTTTGAAATCCAGTTTGCTTTATACTCACAGACGATCTCCATTCAGACTAATCACATACCCCATATTGGATAGCTAGGCAGCAGTTATCATTTTGGTCAGTGCTCTAAATGTGTTTATGGCTTTAAATATCTTATGTCTCCTGAGGAGGCTGATATTAACATATTTGGAAACACTTCCCCTAAATTCTGATTCATAAAATGCTTTTTTGACATCTCCAGTTGTATGTCATGGCCATATCAAGGTCACACACAAAATGATGTCCACGTCCTGCTTCAGAGATCTGCCTGTTCTTTCCAAATTCACTTGCACACATCTTCTGAATTACATTTAAATTGTTTCCATCACCTAGCTTTCAATTTGACAGTTAACATTGTAAGAACCACTTTTAAAGTTTGTGTAGAATCACATCATTTATTTCCACTGCTACATCCTACTCACATTACTATCAAATCTTCATGCCTACCTTATTGCTATAACTTCACAATCTACCAGGATTCTTTCTTTTTCATTTCCCGAGTCTTTCCTCCTGTGTCTGTTCTCAGCAGCCAGGATGATTTCTTTGGAATTTCAAACATAGCACCTCTATCCTATGATTAAAACCCTTCAGTGACTTATCTTGAAGATTAAACTGAATTCTTTTTCTATAAATTGCCACCTAATTTTCTTCATGCTTCTACAAATATGATTTACTCCTCAATTTTATCTTTACCTCAAATTGTAAATTTTCACAATACATATACACTATTATCATAGTTTAAAAGTTGAATAAAAATTACTTACAGAAAAATTTTAATATTTTTTTCTCTTTGAATATCAAATGGCTTAAACTACTATGTTACCTGATGAGATAACTTGCTACTTATCAAGAAAGTTGGCAGGCAGAAAAGTTGTCAGATAACTGCATGCAGTATCAAATAGAATGCCTTTTAAAAAAATTTTTTTGGGTCCCTTCAGGTATTATTGTTGTCAGTGCTAGATAATAGAGTATGAAATCATGAGGCATGCGTGGACTGTAATGTATATTGACAAGTATCTGTTTATTATATTAAAGTTATTTGAGATTTGTGTGATATTGATATTCCTATTGATCTTTAAGTAAAATAATGATTTTACTGTTTCTCTGAAGTTCAACAATTGAATGTTTTTATACTTGATCTAATAGTGCCAGCAACATTTACAAAACAATATTTAGGAGATATTAGATAAACACTCTAATATTGCTACTCATGGTAGTGGTTTTATTTGTGTTTCTGATTCCTCAAAAAGCATTGTTTTCAAAATTGTAAAGATTGGAACAAGTCGTAGAGGTCCACAAAGTACAGGAATCACATGGTCAGACTTGACTGAAAGTGTGTTCCCCTTGCACCCTAAAAGGAAAGACCATTCTCCTGGGTTAGGGCTCAGCAGATGGGAGGAGGAGCTCAGTTGTGGTTACTTCTCCTTTTAATGAATGAGTTCTGATTTTTCTTCTGTTCTTTCACCCTGCAAAATGTTCAGCACTACATGTGGTTTCCATCCCCCTCTAGGGAGAGATTCTTGTGATTGGCATCACACAGCAATTTTCAACCTCAGGGATTAAAGTGTAGGCTTCACCAGAAAGTCATCTTGTTAAAACACTTTCCCTATTTTCCCTTGATATGCACAGGAAAAGTCATTTGTTGGATTGTAGTTACAAAAGAATTAGAAAGAATGGAGATTATTATTTTCCATCTGTGTTTAACTATCATACCCGTAAATATTGACAGTGTCCTCAAGCTAATTTAACATGAAATTCTGTATAATAATTATATGGTTCTTGCTAAGTCATATTATATTAGGATAAGACATAATGAATATAATGCCTGCTTCTTTTAGTGTTATCAAAATAATTGTAAAGGCATTTAATCTGACCGTTAAAGGTATTTATAGCATTGTCCAAATTAAGCTGTGATATCTCAGGAGAGAAGAAAGGTAACTCTTTAGAAAAGAATGCTCATCAAACCCTGGGATGCTGACACTTTACATGAATGTAAGATAAGTTAGTCATTATAGACATGATGACGAATCATATAGTTAGCATTGATGTCAAATAACTTATTTCCAAAGAGAAACCAGAAATATGCCTCTGCTCTTTACTTTGCTGAGCATTTAATGAGTACCTACTAAATATTAACCTTATTCAACATCTTAAGTATGTAACAGAGAATAAGATGAAGACTTATGTTCTATAGGTATCATAGACATATATATGGAAACAAAAACTTAAACAATAATTTTAGGTTCTATTTTAGTCAGTTTTTTTGCTGCTGTGACTAAAGGACCTAATCAGCACAACTGTAGAGTGGGAAAGGTTTATTCGAGGATTCGCAGTTTCAGATGTCTTAGTCCATAGAAGGCCAGTTCCATTCCTCAAGGCTGAACATCATGACTGGAGAGTGTGGTGGAGTGAAGCAGCTCATGTCATCAAGAATCAGAGAGTCCATTTGCCAGATAAAATATTACCCAAAACCGGGCCCCAATTCCCACCTCCTCCTGTCATACTCTCCACTTCAGTTACCACTCAATTAATCCCTAAGGGAGATTAATTCTCTGATTGGGTTAAGACTCTTACAACCCAATCATTTCTCCTCTGAACCTTTTTGCATTGTCTCACACATGAGTTTTGGGGGACTTCTCATATCCAAACCATAATATTGGGCCCATGGCCCCCAAATGCTCACAACAGTCTCACAATGCAAAATACATTTTTTCCATTTCCAAGACTCCCCATAATCAATAGTTCTGAGATTGCTCAAAATTCTAGTCCAAAGTTTCCTCTGAGGCTCAAGACAATCTCACATTGTGAGGTTCTCTAAAATTAAAAAAAATTACAATTCATATAATGAAACAGAATAAACATTTCTATTCACAAAATTAGGGACATAGAAAGAAGGGATAGGACCAAAACAAGACCAAAATCCAGCTGGGCAAACAAGTCCTGTGGCTCCATTTCTGGCATCTGGGGCACATGGCATCTCTATGTTCTCTCCCAATGGCATGTTTAGCTCAACCCTTGTGATCTTCTTTGTTGCAAGCCAAGCGGCCTTTTTATTGACTTGTCTCTACTCAATTCCTGTAGCTTTTGTAGGACCATGTCCCATGTTACTCATATTTCTTAATCTCAGGGGTCTCCATTGCACCTTCGGCTTCCTCCTTACATCTCCACACTTTGGCTCCTCAGGGGGTACCACAGGGACTCCAACCCTGATGCAGTTTGCCTGACCTACAATGACTTTCTCTGAAATCTTGGTGGAAGCCTCCATGACCTCCTCACTCCAGCATCCTGCATTCCTGCAGAATCAGCACCACGTGGTTGATGACAAGGTCTGCCGCCATCTTCAGCAGTAGCCAAGCCTTCAGAGACAATTGCTGCAGCAGCCTCTGAGTGTATGGGTGACTGATCATGTTGAAAAAAAACTTTGTAGGCTCCTGATGGAGTGCCAGCACCCCAACAAAGTATGTTCCTGCTCAGAAGGTTTGAGGCACCTGAGTCTGAAATAATCAGTAAAAGATTAGAGACAAAGCCAAAAGTTAGATTTAAAAAATGAAGCACCTGATGCATCTTGCAGTCCTGATAGGAACTGAAACTGGACAACTGATGAAGGCCCCAATTCTTTATTTAAGGGGAGTACATCAAAGGCAGGGATAAGGTTTCAGTGGGAAAAGTTTTGTTTTTGTGCTTGTTTCCCAGTGTGGCTGGGGCCTTGTGGTAAATAGGTTGATTGGCATTTGGCAAGCTACACCCATCTCAGGAAGACTGTGCTTGAATTTGAGCAGTGAACTAAGACAGGGTGCCTCTTGAATCAGGTGTTCTTCAACCAGTGGGTTCAGACTGGGAGTTCCTAAGACCAGGTTTCTCTGCTTAATGGTTCCAACATTGCTCAATTCACACACATGGTTCATAGATGGCTCTCAGCAGACCCCCTATGTAAGAAGGGTGCACCACTGGTCTCTTCCCCAGAGAATTTTCACCTTTACTACCTTGAGCTTGAGATGGATGTGGTCTTGCCAACTCCTGAGTTGCCCTCCAGCCATCTTTCTTATTGTTTCTAGGCAAAGCCTGTAGCATTTCTTTAGTGGCAGAAATCTCTTTAACAACTGCAACTTCCTTAGCCCTAGTTTTACTCTGGCCTATCAAGTCCACTTTTTCCAAATCCTTTTGCTCTGGTTTCTGCTCCTGATCATCACAATAAATTTGGAAAAAAGCTGCCAGCAATATCCATGCCACTTCCTGAATGCTAGGCTGCCTAGACATTTCTTCTGCCAAATTAAGAAGTCTATCACTTTTAAAATCAGCCAGAGAGTCTCAGAACATGGGCAAAATTCAGACTACTTCCCAGCCACAATGTAATATGAATGACCTCTAGTCCAATTACCAATATTGTCTTCCTTTTCCTCTGAACCCTCGTGAGCCCTCTTTTCACTGACCATTGTCCTATTGTCATTCTGGTCTTCTGAGCTCCCAGCAGGTCTGACATTAATTTCCACTCACAACAAATTAAAGTATTTACAGCTTGCAATGCTAAATATCTCAAAATTCCTCCCACCAATTCCAAAATGCTCCAAAAACTTTGAACCACATGGTCAGGTTATTTACAGCAACAACCCCACTTCTCGGTACCCGTTTCTGTTTTAGTCAGCTATTTCACTGTTGTGACTAAAGGACATAAACAGAACAACTATAAAGGGGGAAAGGCTTATTAGTGTGTTCATGGTTTCAGAGGTTTCAATCCATAGACAGCAGGCTCCATCCTGTTGGGCTCTAGGTGAGGCAGGACATCCTGGTGGAAGAGTGTGGCAGAGGGAACCAGCTTACATGATGATCAAAAAGCAGAAAGAGAGATCTCCACTTGCCAGATAAAAATATATACCCAAAGCTGGGCCCAATTCCGACCTCCTCCAGCCACACCCCACCACTTCAGTTAATCCCTATCAGGTGATTAAATTACTTATTTGGTTAAGACTCTTACAACCCAATCATTTACCCTCTGAATCTTCTTGCATTGTCTCACACATGAGCATTTGGGGAATACCTCATCTCCAAACCATAGCAGGTTCTCTGAAGATAAATGAGATGAGAGGTAAGGAGATGTAACTATTTGAGAGAAGATGTTATCTCATATGGAATTCAATGTAAGTCACCCTGAAAGAGGAAGTTAAGCAGAGTTCTAAATGAAACAGGCTGTGTATCACATAGTTGAGGAATTGGCTTGAATAATCAGACTGTATGAAATCTGCATGGATGATCTAAATAAGAGTTATAGATAGATGAAGAGAGCATTTTTGTGTATTTGAGATTTCCTTTGTTAGTATACTCTCCAAAAATTATAAGAAACAAAGTATTGACATTAGTATCAATTATATAAAAGAAATAAGAAATTTAAAGGGCACTAGCTAATTTTAATGCTATTATTAACTATTTTCACAATCTCATGGAAAGTTGCATAAAGAGTATTAGTGTTTAGGAAGATGCCAGCATTTAAAAATCCATGCTGTAGAATCACATAAAATGTGTCAGAATTCTCTTAACATGAAAGTAACCCAATCATTATCTCATTTGTTCAAAGCTTTTTACTATCAGATTTACTCTTTCTATGGTGTATGGGCTTGAATTGACAAACTGTAGTAACAAGTTCTTTTGAAATTGTGGATTCTCAGGAGGTCCTTTGGTGTGCAGGGCACTGAAATTATACATAATGACACAAAGATGGGGAAATCTCCAATTCAAGAATGCATTTGACAGCTGCAGTGGCTGTGTGCAAATGTTTTCACAACTTTCAGTTTCTAAAACAAACAAAAACACACTGTGTTCAGTAAGTTTAATTAGCAGGTTGTCCTATAATTGGGTCTTTTAGCAATCTGTCAGTGTTTTCCTTAAAATAGGTTTCTAAAGGAATAAAAATTGTATTATTTAGTTATTTCCAATTCTAGTGAAAATAACATGAAAATTCCAGTTAAAACTGCTATTTATTTTCCCATGAGAAGCTATTGATAGATGTTGACTAATCATTACATAGAGAAAGTTTGAAATATATTCATAAATCCTGAGCTTGAATATATATAATATGTGTATGTATAAATCTGTGTGTGGTGTGTGTCTCTGTGTATATACAGCTTTGGAAAAGAGTCATTTTACATTAGTCAATTTTCCCATTCACCATGAGGGAATCAAAGTTAGTATGTAAAGTCTCATCTGTTTGACTCAATCTTACATAGTCAAATGAAAAATTGATTCCAGTGGTATTAGAACTAGGGTTCCTGGAATCTGGGTCATATCCTACTTCTGCCACTCAAGATTTGTGGAGTATCATGCTAAGGGAAATAAGCCAAACTCGAAAAACCAAAGACCAAAAATTTTCTCTGATATGCAGAAGCTAATTCACAATAAGGGCAGGGGATAGGGAAGAATAGAGCTATTTTGTGTTAGGGTAGAGAGGAGTGAAGGGGGGGAAGAGGTATGGGGGACAGAATGATGTAGAGTGAAACAGACATTATTACTTCATGTACATATATGATTGCATGACCAATGTGATACTGCAATATGTATAATCAGAAGAATGAGAAATTACTCTCTATTTACGTATGATCTATCAAAATGTATAAATGCATTCCACTGTCATGTGCAACTAATTACTATAAATAAAATTAAAAAATCAAAAATAAAAGATTTGTGTGTCCATTGCCTGGTGACTTGATTCTTCTGAACATCAGAATCCCATCTAAAAATTGTGAATGCTAATAGCACGTGAATCACAGAGTTGCTAAAGTGATTAAATAAGTACAACTTAAAAGATTTTGCCTGAATCCTAGAAAGAACACTAGGAATGATGCTTCTTTCTGATTGTGTTCATTAAACTCAGATAAATTATAATAAGATCAAACACAGTATATACACAAAAGCAAATAAAAGAAAAAGAGGCTATTTGATATTTAATTTTCAAATAAACAAATAATTATAGCAATTTGAAATGTGTTACTGAGGAACAGAAAGTCCAACTCATCTTGAAGTCACATAATTAATTGATTTTGCTCTCTTAACCATAATTCAGGAGATATACTATCATTGACCTGAGGTTAGCTGCACAGAGAACTTGGCTTGAATTCCAGTAGTTCAAGATGGTGGCTGTGGATGTGTCTATCACAAAAGTGGTAAGGGGACAAACAGGATGCAAGAACAGGGGCAATCACTTCTGCTTTTTGCCCTTCATCAGGAAATCAATGATTTCCTACAACTTCCCCTTAGAAGATAGCTGCCCACCTACTGGTATGGTCTGTGTTATATGGTTATTCCCAGCTTAAGATACTAAAATAGCAAGCAGGGACCTTTTTGTCACCAACAAATTAAAGGTTATATGAACAGGAAAGAAGGTGGGAAATAGATGTTGGGTGGTATTTTAGCATCACAAATGATGGTATGGATTCATGTAGAATAATTACATGGCAAAATCCAACACCTCTTGAAAAAAACTCAGAGAAAGTGGGACCAGGGAACATTAGGGACTTTCCCTCAAGGACACGTATGGGCTCAATCCTCCCCAGCAAAGAATAAGGCCTTTCTGGTCAAGACTGGCATTGTTAGGGTGTGATTACCAAAGACAGGGTCCTAAGGGACCACGGTGAGCTCAGGGTTCAGAGTGGCGAGCATTCTTATGAGGAAGCCAGGGCAAGTTTTGTTCAGTGTGACTATCTTCTCTCCTGTTTGGTTGTTGTTTGTAGTGAAACAGTTGAATTCCCGTGCCTTTCACATCGGGTATGTCCTGTAGATATTTCTTTGTGGTTCCCATGGGGGTTCCATTTCCCACGAGATAGGAACAACACCCTGATGGCAATCGGTGGCAGGGGGAATTCACAAGTGTAGAGAATGGTGCTGCTGTGCCTCTCCATCCCCACCCCTTCAGTCAGTGATGTCACAATGTTAATGTGTACACACCATGTTGAATACCATAGAATAAAGTTGGGGTTTTCCACTACATTAGTCTCTTGCATCTTTTAGAAAACAAAAAGTGGCACTGACTTTTATAGTTGTCATGAATTTGCTTTTCCAGAGATCTTTCTGTCTTCATCGTATCTGAGGACCTGATCCAATGTCCTTCAGGTCAACCTGAAGGACTCCCCTCACACAGGCACATCTAGAGGGGACCATGTCCTCAAAAGTGCACACAGGCCCTGAAGCTCCAACCACAGGGATGGGAGGTGAACTGGAAGAGTGTTTCTCCAGCATGCTCAAGGATGTGGTTCACTTCCCAGCAACACACACACACACACACACACATACACATACACACACACAATCGAGCATATCTGTCAAGATGGGAACAATGGCCTATGGGTATGTTCATAACTTTATGATTGCTGTGGCCCAGACACTAGCAAGAGATGCTTAGAGGGGGAAGTGTTTACTGGAGCATCAAGGTTTCAGTGGTCTCAGTCTATAGATTCTGACTCTATTGCTCTCAAGGTGAGGCAGACCAACATGGGGGAAGGGCCCAGTGGAGGAAATCTTCTCTCCTCAGGGCAGCAGAGACAGAGGCAGAGACAGAGAGAGGAGGAGGGTGGGTCATGACCCCAGTGAGTCACAGCCCAGAGTAAGCAGTCATGTCCCACCTGCCTAGAACAAGCAGCAAGTCAGTCCATTCAGCCTAGGCTGGGCCGAAGTTACAGCTCTCCCAACCCATTTCACCTCTGAAGAGCCTGTGCCTATGAGTGTGTGTTGGGGGGGGGGCACCTCACATCCAAATCATCACAGGTTCTAATCTTCTCTACTTGGGACACTGAGGTAGGAGGATCAGATCACAGTGCAAGCCTGATTTGAGGAAATGAGAACCAGTCTCAAAAAAAAAAAAAAAAAAAAAGTCTGTGGAAGTCCCTGAGTGGTAGTGCACTTCCCTGACACACCAGAGGCCCTGGCTTCAATGATTAGTATGTTAAAAAAAAGAACCAAAACCCCCAAATGCAAAACAGAACCAAGAATCCCAAAGCCGGGCTTGAGAGAATGAGTTCAAGCCTTAAGCCCCTCCCATCCTCCTGGACAGAGCAACAAGGTGCTTTGACCTTGGACCTGCCAGTCTCCAGAACTCTGGGAATTTGATTTGTATTGGGAATAAATCACACAGCCCAAGGTTCTTTGTTACAGCAGCAAGGGATAGAAGGTATCTGGGAAGGCCTCCCTTTCCTCCCCAAATAGGAAGGACACATTTTCTGGTTCTAGGATTCTCGGCTATTGTATTTCATCCTTTCTCACTTTGAACGTATCAACCCACTGCCTTTGGTGATCCAGGGTTTCTAGAGTGAAACCCAATGAGAATCTTGTGGGGAAAGGATGATGAACACTCCCTCCCTCTCAGCTCCACACTAGCCACTAACCACCAGCCTCCAACCACCAAATGCACTATCTGGGAGTCCGACAGGTCACCCAAGAGCTTCCTGTACTTATGGACAAAAGCCCAGCCACAGCCACCCTCTTATATGCCCGGGGTTCGAAGGCTCATCACAGTGGCTCTGTGAGGTTGGTGGTTGGGGTGTTTTGCTGTTGTTTTTTTATTTGGGCTTTGGTTTGTTTGTTTTGTCTTTTTTGTTTGTTGGTTTTGGTGTTTTGTTTGGGTTTGTTATTTTATTTTATTTTTGTTTTAGTTAGCATCCTTAGTGGGCAATCCAGCTTTAGGATGCTTTGCTGTTAGTATAGAGAGAATAGAGTAGAGCCACAGGGGCCCAGCTCCTGCTATGAGCTGGCCCTCACAGACCACTACCAGGTCATGAGGGAGCTTGGGGCAGGGAGCTTTGGCTGGGTGGTCCTGGCCCGCCATCTCCTGACTGGGGCAGAGGTGACGGTGAAAGTCGTGCCCAAGACAGAGGGGAATGAGCGGATCCTGTGCAAAGTGCAGGGGTGGATGGTCCTGGAACACCCCAATGTGGTCCAGCTGTTCCAGGTCATCGAGACCCTGCATGTCATGTACATGGTGATGGAGCATGCAGGGTGGGGGCAACTGCTGTATCACATCCCTCTCTGTGACCTGAAGGAGAAGAAAGCTTGCAGGGCGTTTAGGCAGATCGTGTGCACCATGCGCCACTGCCATGACAGGGGCGTCCTGCACCTAGACGTGAAGTCCAACAACATGGTGGTGGACGCCAGGGGCCACAGGCTCAAGCTCATCAACTTTGGTCTGAGCGTCAGCTTCACGCCGGGGCAGAAGCTCGCAGCTTCCAGGGCATGCTTCTGTACAATGCCCTCGAGATCATCCGGAAGCAAGAATTCAAGGGGCCCCCTGCAGACGTCTGCAGCCTGGGAGTCACACTCTTCCACGTGCTCACAGGGAGACTCCGGTTCAACGCGCTCAGTGACAGGCGCCTGCAGAAGCTCATCCTGAAGGTCAGCTAAAAGCTCCCCTCCCGCCTTTCCCCTGACACCTGCAGCCTCATCTGGCAGATGCTGACGGTCGACGCCCAGCAGAGGCCCACCCTCGAGCAGGTACTGGGCCACCCGTGGCTGAGCCAGAGCCAGTGACCTCCACCCAGTCCTGGCAGCGAGCCGGTCCCCAAACACCCTGACCCCGCCATCATGGCCATCATGGAGGATATGGGTTTCGATCCCTACCAGGCCTGGGTGTCCCTGGATCAGCGGAAATTCGATGAGGCCATGGCTACCTATCACCTCCTCCAGCTCCAGGGACCCCAGGTGAGGCCTATGCGCTGACGTGTGGTCGCTCCTTGCCCTGGCCTGGCGGGTGCCCCCAGCGTCCACCCCAACAAGTGTGCTAGGGAGCCTGCCCTTCCCATGCCCTGTGAGCGGCAGCAGCGGCAGCCTGCCAAGGCCAGGTCTGCGGGGCAGAAGGATGTTGCTAGTGCAAGCATGCCCCATCTCTCTGCGTTCCTTCCACGTGGACACAGTCCCTCCCAGCCCAGCCTCCCAGCTAGACCCTGTGCCCCGCAGGCCCCAGCACCCCAGGCCCAGGCCCTGGATGATCCTCTGCAGGTGGTTGGCAGAAGGCTCCAGCTCGTCCCCCCAGACTCCCCACTCAGGTCAATCCACTGGGAGCCCACAGGGGCTGGAGGGGGGTAACTAGGAGGATCGCCACCTGCCTGTGAGAACTCTGCTGCTATGTGTCCACCTCCAGGAGAAGAGTGGCACCCATGCCAGGAGGCCACAGACGCCCTAGGTCCCCACACAGTGTAGCTCCAGGGAACTTGCCCTGATGGGTCAGACTTCCAGCATACAGCCAGAAGTCCCCAGAGCTGAGTATCCTGACCTGCTGGAGAGAGCACCTGTTAGCAGTGAACTCACAGAACTTCAGCCGTGAGATGTGCCAACTGGCCCCGGCTTCCCCGTGAGGATTCCAGCCAAGAGCACCACTGTGTCCACCAGGACTCTCCTCTGCCCCCACCTGCCACTGACCTCTGTTCCCTGGGACACTTCCCCCTGCCCTGCTCTTCCCTGCCCTTCCTCCTGGGCTTCTGGGATAGCAGAGATGAACTTCTCTTCTCACCAATTGTATAATAAAATTGATACTCCAAAGATTGTTTTTGTTTTGCTTTGTTTTAAAAAGACATGCTTAAAAGGAGAAGAGGACATTAACAACCCCCCCACACACAGAGAGAGGCCTCAGGGCAAAAACAGGAGCTCAGTAGCCACCCAGTTCAAGGCCAGGACAACTGGGCCTTCTGCTGCTGTTCAGTGGAGATGGGGACTTGCTTGCCTTAAGCCAGTGTAGATGGGGACTCTCTCCCCACTCTCTCCACATCTCTTGACCTCCTGTAGACAGATTCTCTCCTTGAACCACTGTAGCCAATGGCTTTGGTCAGAAAGAATCCCTTTCCCCGCCTGCCGGCTTTCCCTGAGGTGTGTGGAGAGGGTGGGCGGCAGGTATTGGAGAAGAAGCGTCTGGAAAAGTGTTGGACACTCCAAAAAGATCTTCAGATTTAGATGATATCCCTGGAGAATTCTACCACACAATTGAAGAAGAATTAATACAAATTTTTGTATACAAACATTTCCAGGAAGTAGAAACACAAGGGACCATTCTCAATGTGTTCTGTGGAGCGGGAACTACCCCATTCTCAAACCAGAAAGACACTGCTGGAATAAAACCATCAAAGAAACTCCAAATCGGCAAATTTGTTTTTTCTTGAAAAAGAAACAGCAGTTGGGCAACGGTGGCACTCTAGAAACGGTCCCCCACCACTCAGTTCACTCATTATACTCTAGCTATACCAGCTGTACTTATTTTTCTCAAATATGCCGATCATATCCCTACCTAATGATTTTTATGCTTGTTCATCCTTATGTTTTAGAAATCTCTGTAAGCCTACACCTCCTACTAACATGCCACCTTCCCAGTCTGATTCCTTCTCTAGGTCTTGTTCAAACGTTCCCCTCCTTGTGGACACTTTCTCTTGCCAGAACCCTCTACAACATTCTTCTGTCTCATTAACCCTATTTTGTTTTAGTCATTTCCTTTTTAAATTTTCTTCCTTTAAAATTGCATTATTTATGCACATACTAGCTTATTACTTGACTCTTTCGATTTTCATGTAAGTTCCTTGCATTTCTCCAGACACTTGTCTGATTATTTTTTCTGAACCTAAACCGAACTTATCACGATCAAATGGCTGGATCATTGAATCTCAACAGTAGAGACTTACTCTTCAGAGCATGCCTTCTGGTGCCCACCAGCCCTTGAATGGGTTATGCAATTCACTTTTCATATCATTCTGTGGTTGGGGGAAAATAAAACAACCTCTTTTCATTCACATAAACTTCCAAAATTTTGACATCTACTCATGGATATATCATGCTATATGTGTTATATCAGACTTACCTTGCCTGCCTTCTTTGAGACATTAAATGTTAATTTAAAAATGTAGTTTTCCCCATTAAAAATGGGCCAAATATTCGAATAGATACCACATAAAAGGAGATATGCAGATGGAAATAAGCAAATTAAAAGATCCTTAATATCCCATGTCATCTGGGAAATGCAAATTAAAACAATAGTGATGTATCATTCGTATCTATGCAAATATATATCTATTACAATAACTAAAACCAGAACATTGGAAACACCAAACATTAATGGGAATATGTGACAAAAAGCACCTGTGGAATGTTTGCTCACAATCTAGGATCAATCAAGGTTTGACTATTAAGCTACATTAAATAAAATTAACCATTAATTAATGTAGTGCATATCAGAAGTAGCAGAAAGCTGCCATTTTTTTTCTAGAAACTTTAGTAATTACTATGGTATTACCTATCCTTCATTGCTGTTAGACAGTAGGGTAATTTCACAATGGTTTTATTACTTTTATTTGTTTTCCATAACAAATATTGCTAGTGCACTAAAGGTCAGGTATCATGAAACTGGCCGTGTTATTTACAAAGCTTGTGTGATGCATTGATTGCTGGTCTCCCAGCTCACCCTTATAACTAGCTGAAAGGTTGTCTTCTCATTGAGAAAGTCTTCTTAGTGGCAAGGCTATAGAATATATTGATGAAATGTCCAAAGGTGAAAAATGCAATTGCAATTCACTGTGAAAGTCTAATTGGCAATCGGTTTTATACTTCACAGTTGAGAGCTAGTTCCATTTGTTTTCTCCTGTTTGTAAGCCAGTGTTTTAAAGCCAACTGATTGCTGGAGGAAGATGCAATGACAGAGCCTGAATTTCTTCCCAGGTGATCTGATGGTGCGATTGAAAGCATAGAGGTTCTTTTCAGATGTTCATTATCTGAATAGAAACCTGACCCTCCCCAGGACCATATGCATTTACAGCTACCTCCTGTGGAGGATAATGGAAATTGCTGCATGTGTAGTCTCTACTCAGTCTTTAATAGACATTACCTCAAGTAACATAACAGCCCTCTGAGGTTGGGGCTACAATTGCCATTTTATAGTTGAACTAGAGACTCAAGAACTTAAGCAATCCGTACAAGGTTTCAAAATCCAAATGGAACAGCAATTGACTTGTAGGACTCTGCCTATTTTTCTTTGTTTTTTTTATGCTATAAATTAAACTCAGTGCCTCACACATGCTATGCACACACTCTACCACTGGGCTACACTCCCAGCAGAACCCTGATTTTCTTACTACTGAAATTTCCACTCCCCATTTTCCCACAAGCCAGCAGAGAGGGAACACTGAAATTCATTGTTACCATTCCTATTCCTTCTATCTTTAGGGGCAAATATGAATCTCCTGCAATTTTGCTGATCTACAGAGGTCTTCATTGATATAATTCACTATTCTATTAGTACTTCTTCACCTACACTTGGACTTCAACCTTGGGCTTGGATCATTTGCAATAACCACGCCAACAAACTTTTATGTCCTGATCATAACATTTTTAATGACTTCTCCAATGTCTTTTCCACTTCTTCTGCAAATCATACTAGGGAGGCACTTGGACTTTGTTATTACTCCCAAATGCTTCACAAATGAAACATTAAAATCTGTTATCTCACTTTCAACATGAACATATCTCTTTAATATTTACCTTATGTTGACTTTGTAGACCTTTAGTTTCTTTAGATTGTCACTTTCCAATGATGGTCTACTAATAACAATAGGAGTCATCATTAATAATATGAGTAATCACTAAAATAATTTATCATTCTTTAGAAACTATTTGCTGTGCATTATAGGTAGAACTCTCTATGTATTGTAAGCTGAGTCTCAGAGAAGCAAAGAAAGCCACCCAAAGCTATTTTGGTGCAAATATGAATCTCCTGCATTTAGCAATCTCCAATTGGCTATTTGATGTGTAGTAGGATGAGAAATAATGTTTGTATATGTCACTCCAAAGCCTTTGTATTGCATAATGTTGCTTCATCAGCACCTACCTCTCTAACACTAAAGAATAATATGTCTACCAATACATTGAAAATAACATGGTTTATTGTGGTTAGTTTTACATTCAGATCTTTAAGTTTAATATAAAGTTGCATATATGTTTATAGCATTTAAACAAATCACAGGTGAAATGAACCCTTTTAATAGCTTCTTAACTTTCCTTTGTTGTTTTTTAAATGAGTTCTGTGTTATATAACAAAATAGCAAGGTGAGATCAGAGGTTTCAGTTTGTTCTGGGTATTGCCACTAAATGACACGCTGCAGATAATCACAGCATTCACAGAAAGAAAACACCTTAAGGGTTAGATCAAATAATTACATGTAATCTACCACAATTCAATTAACGTAGCTATTATTAGTTTTTTAACATATGAATAAGTTGATGCTCAAAACAATTAAGTAACTTCCCAAGATATGCCACTGGTAAACGGTAGGTTAGGATCTGAAAATATCAGCCCTTGGTACCAGTTCCTGCTGCCCACATGTTCAGATGTGGGTACAGGGTTTCCATAGACATTGACAAAAAAGCTCACCTACTTAGAAAGATAGAAAGACAAGAGAAATACCAAATTCTTTCTATCTTTCTTTCTTTCATTTATTTTTTTGTGGTGCTGGGGATTGAACCCAGGGCCTTGTGCTTGCAAGGCAAGCACTCTACCAACTGAGCTATATCCCCAGCCCAAGAAATACTGATTTAAACAAAGAAATTATATGCCACACCAGCTCAAATTATTTTATTTATGTAGTTTTGTATTTATTTATATTTGGCTAGCTTTCTGTAGGATAATTTGGGGAAGATTAAGACCAACTAAGGAAAAGAGAAACCACACTACTTTATTTTGTAATACGTCCATGCACATAATGAGACTTGTGAAATGTTTGCAAGAAGTAAAACATTTTTAAAATGTCACAGATCTAGAAAAGAGCTAAAGAAAGAGAATACTGGAGCATAAGACATACAAGAGTCAGAATCTATTTAACTAATGATATGGTAAATTTCAAACCTCAGAGGATTTTGAATTAAATTGCTGTGTATAGGACCAATCTGAGTTGCAAGGATTCATATGGGATAAACTTGTTTAGAAATGCTTTTTT